>JADKXX010010859.1:0-27485 GCA_017310255.1 Butorides virescens | reverse complement strand
GCTGCCCGACGCGCTGCCCGACGCGCTGCCCGACGCGCTGCCCGACGCGCTGCCCGACGCGCTGCCCGACGCGCTGCCCGACGCGCTGCCCGACGTGTTGGTGGGTGCTCGGCGTGCAAAACACGTAACTGCAGCACTGGTGCCGCCTGTGGGCAAACGCTGCCCACCAGATGCTCGCTGCTGCTGCCACCTCGGGGCTGAAATGTGGTACTGCAGTGCTGGCACTGCACTGCTGCCGCCTTCACTACTGCTGCAGCACGGCGGCACGCTGGGCAGGATTCCTGCTGGTGGATGAGTGCCAGGACCATCAGTGAGGTGAGCAGGCCCCTTTGTTGGGTGCAGGGGTGTCTCCTGCCCACTGGCCATCCAGGAGTGGCGGGCTGGAAAGCTTCAAACTGTCTGCTGCAGCAGGCGCCTGGTCTGCTGGCGGCAAGATAGGTCAGGGCAGCCCCAGGGAGTTACCTGAGAGCTGACAGAAGGGAAGAGGGAAAGGAGGAGGACATCCCGCAGATGCCAAGTGCCTCCCCAACTTGCCAGAGCTCCCCCTGAGCTTTCCCCAGGCTCATATGCCCCATGCAGCTGCCCCTAGCTACAGCAGCTCCCCTGAAGCTTGTCCAGTAGCCCGAGGTGGGGGCCCCCAAGCCCTGTCACAAAGGCGGCGAGCTGGCCCTTGAATGCACTTGACCCTCCCTTAACACGGGTGCTGTTAGCAGCAGGGTGGGGAAAGAGTGGTGTCTCCAGAAGCCCCTGCAGAACGAGGGGCTCTGGCCAGGGATGATCTATGGTGGTAACAGTCACTGCTGCTTCTTTCCTTCTCCTAGAGGCCACGCTGAGGATGTGGTTGTTCGATCCTCCCCTGGGGATGCCACTGACTGCATTTGCTCGCACGGATTGTCTCTTCCCAGCCTTGCTCCCCTCATGGTGTGGGGGTGAAAAGGGACAGGCGGAGCACTTGCTGGTTGCGGACAGGAGCCGCCACAGCTGAAGCTGGAGAGGCCAGAGAAAGGTAAAGAAGAAATCGAAGGCCATCCAGCTGGCAGCGGCCTCCCACTGCAGGCCAGAGAGTGCCTGCAGCTCCAGGTGAGGAAGGACCATCAGACTCTTCATAGTCTGCAGCAGGTCAGACTGAACATGCACCGCAGGGCCTGTACATGTCAGCAGCAGCATGGTACGGCTGCATAGTGTGTGAGCGAGGTTATGTGTCTAGGAAGCCTTGTCTTGTAAGAGCTGTAAGACACTCGCGTATTCTCTTAGGTGGAGGACAGCCAAATGGCTGGAGTTATAGAAGAGAAAGGGAAGAGAGAAAGAAGCATCTGAACTGGCAAATTCCCCTGGCAGTGCCAAGAGTGAGAGTTGCAGTGAGTCCCAGGCCATTGGGGCCCTGTTGCCCTTCTTCTGCATCCTGTGCCCTCCCTGCCCCTCCCCGGCCCCCTCTCTTTTCCACACTGCTGTGATTTTCTTTGCTTCCCTTTACCTCTCCTCTTCTCTCTATTCTCCTGTCCTGCTCCCTTTTCCTTTCTCCCTTTCTGTCTCTTGTTCTACTATTCCCTTTTCTTTTTCCTCTCTACACTTTTGTTTTGCTCCCTCTCCCTCTTTTGTTTTATCCTCTCTGTCCTGCAGCCCATCACTGTTTTTTCCTTTTCCATTTCTTTGTCCTGATCTGCAGCTGTCTCTTCCCCCTCCCCCAATTTCCCTGGCCTGTTCCCTGGTGTTCTTTTCCTCTCTGCACCTGTATGTGTCACTCCATGTCCCTGCCTTCCTATCTCTCTCCCTCCTTCCTTCTCTTTCTCTATACCTTTTTTCCATTCTGTGTCTGTTCCTGTCCTCCTTCCTGTTCATCTCTTACTCTCGCTGACCCTCTGTCCCTATTATTTATTGCTTCACCTCTCTGTCCCCCTCTCTGTCCTTGTTTTTTTCACCTGTGCTCCATCTATCCATCATTCTCTGTGTTGCTCTCATTGGCTCTCTATCCCAGCATCCTGCCCCCTGTTCCTCTCTCTTTTGCAGTATCCCACTTTCTGTCTCCAAGTCCCTTACCTGTTCTCTATATCCCTCTGTCCTTCATCCCATCTTTCCTCGTCCCTCTGGCCTGCCACCCATCATTGTCTTTTTTTTTTTTTTTTAAATTTCCCTAGCTCTCTGCCCCAGTCCTGTAATTCTCCTCTCTCTGTCTTTAATGTTTCTTTCTCCATCTCTGCCCCACTTCCTGTCCCTTTTCTCTTATTCTCCCTGTCCTCCATCCTCCCCCTAACTTTTCGTCTGTACATCTCCATACTACTGTCTGTCCCATTGTTTCCCGCTATATCCCCCCATCCAGTTTGCTGTCCCATTATTCCCCTCTGTTCTGCTCCCTGGCCTTTTTTTCTCATCCTGCAGGCCATCACTGATTTTTGTTCCTCCATCTCTTTGTCCTGATCCATCTCTGTCTGTTGTGTGTGTGTCCCCAATTCCTCTCGCTTGTTCCCTATCTTTTTCTCTCCCTCCTCCCTCCCTTATTCTTCTCATTCAGTTTCTCTCCTGATTCAGCTGTTCTGCTCCCTGCTCATAACTCTATCTTTCCCTCTGTCCTGCTCCCTCACCCTTTTTTTTTCTTCTGCCATGTCCCTGCAGGGCTCCTCACACCTTTTTTATTGATTTTTCCATCTCACCATCCTTTTCCCTGTACCTTTCTTTCTCTGTTCCTCAGTCCTTCTCCCTCATCTTATTTTTTTCTTTTTCTGTTCCTCTGTCCTGCTCCCCATCACTGTATTTTCATTCTCTGTATCTGCTGCTCCAGTAACAACTGCCGAGTTGTCCCAGGGAAGTGGGACTGTACAGGCACCGAGCTCCAGAGCAGACTCGCTCCCAGAACTTGTACACATTAACAAATAAACACGTGCTGTCTCCTTTGCACTCATGTCTGTTTGTAGTCCTTTGTACTTGGTTGGGTGGCCCATGGCTGCAGCTGCAGGCTGGGGCTGGAGGAGCCCTGGGGGGAGGCAGTGAGGCTGATGGCGATGGCCACTCTGTGTAAAAGGGCTGCAGCCCCAGGGGATGGTGCTGCTGGGCATGCCCGCCTGAGAGTGCTGAGGAGCTGCAAGGATGTTTCCAACCAACAGGTTGATGGTCAGCTGAAGTCAGGCCCTGTCAAGGAAGCTCCCAGGGATTTTCTGAGAGCTGGTGGAGACGAAGCAGAAAGAGGGATAGATGGCTGCACCCACCTTTCTGGGTACCTGGAGGCCTTCCCACCCCCTGGAACAGGCACTGGGTGCCTCCCCACCTCCACAAAACTCCAGCCCTGCTCACCCCTTGCAGCTGCCCCCAGCTCCAGCACCTCCCCTGAAGCCTGTCCCATAGCCACAGACTGTCCTCACGGCAGCAAGCTGGCCCTTGAATATGCTTTATCGTACCATTAACCCAGGTGCCATTAGCATCAGCTCAGGGAAGGAGTGGCATCCCCAGAAGCTCCTGCAGAAGGAGGGGTTCCTGTGTGAGGAGAGCGACAGACATCACTGCGGATAACAGTTGCTTGTTCCTTCCCTCGCTCGGAGGCAGCACTGAGGACTTGGCTGTTGGTTCCTCTCCAGGGATGTTGTTGACTGCACCTGGCTCAGGTTTGTGTGGCTGCCTTTGGCCTCATTCTCCTAGCGGCATGGGCAAAAAGGGGCAGCTGGACACTGACTAAGTCTGTGGACAGGAGTGACTGAAGCTGGGGAGGCCAGAAAAAGGTGGAGCAGCTGAAGAATAAAATAAAGGGGATCCAGCTGGCACCTGCCTCCAGCTGCAGACAGGAGACAGCTTGCCTCTCTGGGTGAGGAAGGATCCCACCTTATGTAGTCCTCAACAGATCCGATCACCAACGTGTACCGCAGGGCCTGCATGTGTAACCAAAAGCACAGTACAGCCATGCAGTGTGTGCGCGTGCAAGGCTATGTATCTGTGAAGTCTCACATTGTAAGAGCTGCAAGACACCAATCTATTCTTTCAGGTGGATGACAGTCAAGCAACTGGAGCTACGGGCGGGGGGGGGGGGGGGGGGGAGGGAGAGACATCCGAACTATCGAATCCTCCCAGCACCTCCAAGAGCAGGAGCCACGTTGAGTCCTGGACCCTTGGGGCTGTGTTGCTCCTCTTCTGCATCCCAGTCCCTCCCTGCCTCACCACCACCACCACCACCCCCCTTTCTCTCATTGCTGTCAGTTTTTTTGCTTCCCTGCACCTCTCTCTTGTTCTCTAACTCCTCCTCTTCCTCTGTCATTCTACCTCTCCATTTTCTTTTTCTCTCTGTCCTTCTGTCCTGTTCCCTGTCCCTCTTTTTTTCATCCTGTCTCTGTCCTGCAGCTCATCACTATTTTTGTCTTTCTCCATATGTCTGTCTTCCTATCCCAATTTTTTTAATTCCTCCCTGCCTTCCCTTTAGCCCTTCACAATTCCCACGTGCCTCCCTGCCCCCTTTTCTCTATCTCAATATTTTTAAATTCCTCTTTCTCTGCCCTGTATTCTAGATATACTTTTTCTTTCTCAGATTCTCTTGTTCCAGGTGCCTGTCCCTAAGTTTTAATTTCCTTCCTCTCTGTCCCATAGCCCATTTTTCTCTGTACCATTCTCTCTCTCGGTCTGGCTCCCTGTCCCTATTCTTTAATTCCTCTCCCTCTCCTCTTTAGCTCCATCAAGGTTTCATGGTATTTCTCAGTTTCTCTCTGCCCAACTCACTGTCCCATTTTTTAGATCCTCCCTGCCTTCCCTGTGGCCCATCACGATTCTTCGTTTTTCTCCATCTCTCAGTCTGGCTCCCTCTCCCTTCCTCCTCTCTGTCCTGTAGCCCATCACTATCCCACCCCCTGCCTCTCTCTCTCTGGCTCCTTTTCCCTACTCTTCCATCCCTTCTCCCCCCCAGCCCTGCAGCTGACTGCTCTATTGGGTTTATATGGCAAGGTTTTAATAGCTGGGGCAGGACACACACACACACACACGACACAGGCAGGGGCTGCAAGGGTGGATTCTGTGAGAAGACACCAGGAGTTGCCCCCATGTTGGGCACAGCAAGTTCCAAGACAGGTCTGCTGCTCGTCAAGGGTGAGCCCATCAGCAATGCTGGCGGTGCCTCTGTAACGATATATTTAAGACAGGTGACAAAATGCTGCACAAAAGCTGTGGTAGAGAAAAATGTGAAACAGCCCTGCAAACACCAAGGTCAATGAAGGGGGGGAGGGGGGGAGGAGATGCTCCAGGCACAGGAGCAGACTCCCCTGCAGTCTGTGGTGCAGACCACGACGATGCCCATTGTCCCCATGCAGAGCATGGAGGACCCCACGCCCCAGCAGATACACGTGCTCGAAGGAAGCTGTGATCCTGTGGAGAGCTTGTGCCAGAGCCGACTCTCGTCAGCATCTGTGGCCCCGTGGGAGCAACTCCATGCTAGGGAAGAAGAGTATGGGGAGGAAGGAGAAGCAGAGACACTGTGCAATGATTTGAGTGCAGCTGACTGTACCGTGTCAGTTTTTACACCTCCTTTCCATATCTGCCTCTTTCTGTTTCCCCTGTCCCTATTTGTTAGTTCTTGCCTCTGTTTCTTGTACCCTGTCACTTTTAGAAATTTCTTTTCTACATCTTCCTCTAGCTGGGTCCCTGTTTCTATTTTGTATTTTATGCCTGTGTTTCTTTTCCTCTATCACTTTAGGATGTTTCACATCCCTTGTCTTGCCTCTATATCGTTGTCCCGCTTGTCCCTTTTGCTTCTCTCTCCTGCTCTGCCGTCTCTCTTGTTTATTTTTCCATCCCTGTGTTTTCCCACCATCTCTCTGTTCTCTTTCTCTACGCAGTTGTCCCGCTCCCCATCCCTCTCCTGTTTGCAGCATCCTGGTTTTTGGTTCCCTGTCCCATGCCTCTTCCCTATGTCCCTCTGTCGTTCCTCCTGCTTTTGTCTTCCCTTTTCTCTCCCTCTCCTGCTGCATTTGAGCACTGAACATTGCAGGCAATTTACTGTTGGGATTTCTTATGTGCATTAATGAATAAACTTTTCCTGCCTTCTCTGTGCCCCCAGATGCATTTGCAGCCCCCCGCCCCTGCAGACAGGCGGTGATGTGCTGAGGGGCTTTGGCAACAACCACTGTTCCTGATGGGCTCCAGGTGGGGCTGGAGCAGCCCCAGGTGTAGCCAGTGAGGCTGAGGATGGGGCCTTCCCTCCCATATGTAGGGGACGTCTCTGTAACCGGGGCTGTCTGAGCATGTCTGCTGGAGGGAGCTGACAAAGGGGAACAAGCTGAGGAGGCAACTCAAGGGGATCCGGCAGGCAGGTGCCTCTGGCAAGGAAACAGCTTGACCTTGTGGGGAGGAAGGATCCCTCCGAGCCATCCCAGGCAGAGGAGACGCCAGCATGTGGTGCTGTGAGCTCAGCAGCTACGTGCATGAGCCGCCACATATCAAGGAAGCATCATGGAAGAGGATCCAAGGCATCTGCTGCATGCTGCTGAACGGGTGAGGGTCAGGCAGGCAGTGCTGTGGCAGAGAAAGGGGCAGAGAGAAGCGTTGGGGCTACAAAGGTGGGAGGGCACTGGGAGCCATGTCGAGTCACATGTTCTCTCCTCCGCGTTCTGGCCCATCTCTAGCACCCTTCTCCAGATGTCTGCCTGCTTTCTTCCTCTGTCTCTGCCTACCCACCTACCTCAATGTCCTCACAAAATTGGTTATTTTTCTGCTGACTCTGCCCACTATCCTGTTGGCTCTTAATTTTTGTCTAGGTGTCTCTCTAACCAGCTTCCTCTTCCTACTTTTTAATTTTTCCATGCCACCTTGTACCCCATTACTTTTAACATTTCATTTCTCTATCTCCCCCTTACCCATCTCCCTGATCCTATTTTTTAATACCTCCCTCTGTTCCGTACCCCATTACTTTGAAAAGTTTCTTTCTGTGCCTTCCTCTATTTAGCTCTTTTTTTTTTTTTTTAATTTCTTCCCACTCTTTCCTTTACCCTGGCAGTTTTGAAGTTTTCTTTATCCGTATGTGTCTCTCCCACTGGCTCCCTGGCCTTATTTTTTAACTCTCAACCATGTGACTTGCACCCTGTTGCTTTTTGAATTTTCTTTCTATTTCTCCCTCTATCTTCCACCCTGTTCCTATTTAAAATTCTCTCCTGTTTTTCCTGTACCCTGCTGCTTTCTGGTTTCTTTTTCTTTGTATCCCCCTATCCGTCTCCCTGTCTTTATTTCCTATCTGTCCTGTACCCCATTGCTTTTTAATTTTTATTTCTACGAGGAATGGCCGGCATCTGCAGAAGGGAGGGATCTCTCTGAAGAGTTCTCAGCAGAGCACGCCACTTGCACACGATGCTGGGAGGTTCTCTCCTCCATTGGCCACATGTAGGAGCTGCTGGGACGCCTCAAGGCAGAGGGGCGTCAAGGCACCAGCTGCCGAGGCAGAAAGGAAAGCCGCCCGTGCCAGGCGCTGCAGTGAGTCGCATGTTCTCTCTTGCTCGTCTGGGTCTGTTTCTGCCGCCTTTCCCCAGATGTCTGCGTGTCCCCCTGCACGTGCCTGCCGTCTCCCTCTCTGCCTGCCCACGTACCTGTCCAGCTCCCCAAAATGCGTTACTCTTTTGCCAACTCAGCCCCGTACTTCTTCACCTATTCCTTTTTTCCCCAATGTTTGCCTCTCTGTGTCTCCCTCTCCCTATTTTTTAATGCTTTTCCATGTTTTTCTGTACCCCATTGCATTTTAATTTTTCTTTTTATGTTTCCCTGTCTCTGGCGCCTTGTCCCTATTTTTTAATTCCTCCATTTTTCCTGTAATGCATCGCTTTTTAAACTTTCTTTCTATAGTTCCTTCTATCTATCTCTGTCCCTGTTTTTTTAATATTCCTGTGTTTCTCCTACACAAACACTGTTTAGATTTTCTTTGTATGTTGTCTTCTATCCATTGCCCCGTCGCTATGTTTTAATTCTCACCTATGTTTCTTGTACTAAGTTGCTTTGAAAAATTCCTTGTACGTGTCCCTCTATTTGCCTCCCTTTCTTGATTTTTTTTTTAATTCTTCCCTATATTTCTTGTACCGTATTGCCATTTCATTTGTTTTTCAGTAATTCCTGTTATCTGGCTCCCTTTCCCTAAATTTTAATTCCTCCCTTTCCTCCGTATATCCTGTCACTTGAAAAATTGTCTAACCCTATTTTTTTTTCTTATTTCCTGTCTCATGTCCCACCACTTTTAATTTGTTCCAGTATCTTCATTTATCCAGTTCACAGTCTATTTTTTATTTCTTTCTAGTCTGTGCCATACCCTGTCATAGTTTCCATTTTGCTTCTATGTCTTTGTTTATTTAGTTTCCTGTTCCCACTTTATATTTTTTTGCTTTAGTTGCTTATTCTTGTAGCTTTTTTTTTCCCCCCCCCTGTTTTTATCTAGTTCCTCTCCCTAGTTTTTGATTCTGTCTCATATGTTTGGTACTTGCAGTGGTGTCATGTCCTCCCCTCCCCCCCCCCCCCCCCCCGCTTTTTGTCTCTTTGACCACTTTATGACGTAAGGAATTCCTGCCAGACTGTGGCCTGGGTGTAGTGAGTTGGTTGGTTAGGTGCTCCTTAATTGCATGAAACTCCTACCTGGCCGAGGCAGGGAGCGAGAATGGGAACAATCAGTTATCCCCCGCTAGCGTCAAAAAACACATCATCCGAATGATAGCCCTCAGGCATGATACAATCATTACTGAAATTCCAGCAACAACCGGTCCAGATCATGGCTCAGATGAAAATTTGCTGACCACTAAAGCCAATAGTCTCACCATCCTATAAAACAACCATCCTTGGCGAGGCCCTTTGAGCTCTCCTGGACCGCAGCGCGCTGCAGTCAGCATCTCCCTCAGAGTGGGACGCCTCTCCAAGTTAGTAAACTCTTAAAGTTTGCTCAAATCTGAGGTCAGTCACTGGAGCCCGGGCCAAAACCCTTCTCTCCTTGAGGCCCAACCCTCGCCGTCCTGGTTTCAGCTGCAATAGAGGTCATTTTCTTCCTAGTAGCTGGCATAGCTCTGTGGTTTGGATTCAGTACTAGAAGAATGTTGGTAACACGCTGACTGTTTAGTTGTTGCTAAGTAGCACATAGACTAGTTAAGGACTTTTTCAGCTTCCTCTGCTCTGCCAGGGACACAAGGAGCTGGGAGGGGGCATAGCCCAGACAGCCGACCCAAACTGCCCAAAGGGCTATTCTATAGCATAAACCATCATGCTCTAGGGGAGACAGTCAGGGGGAAAGCAATCCCTGTTTGGGACAGGACAGGCATCGGTCAGCAAGCCATTGCATTGCACATCGCTTGTTTTGTATATTCCTTGTAGTCTATTACCATTATTATAATTATTGTTACTGTTACTCTTTTATTAAACTGTCTTTGCCTCAACCATGGCTTTTAATTTTTTTTTTCGGTTCTCTTCCCTATCCCACTAAGGAAAGGGGGGAGCGATTGAGCAGCTGCGTAGCCAGGTGGCCGCCGGGTTAAAGCGTGACGCTCGCCTGTTGAGAAACACTGATATGTTAGGTGTGAATATCTCACTGAACTCAAGAGGAATTTTTAACAGGTGTACCTTTTTATATATGTGTATATGTATATTTATACCTTTGTGTGCATGTACGCCTGCATAAATCTATTTAAGTAGTCTGCAGATGTACAATTTTATTACAAAATGAGTCTTGTACTGCTGCTATATATATACACATTACCCTTAGACATAAACCATCGACTTTTAGTCTGAAACTAAGATTGGACCTACCCACACCTAGGCTCCTTTCCAAAAAGGAGCTTAGAAAGCAAGGGGGTCTGTTCTGAACCTCGTGACTCAATGGCAGCGTCCTCCTTTTCCTCTGCATCCACGATCTTGCTGTGAATCCTTCTACCTCGAGCATAACTTCATTTTCCTTTGTGTACTTCTCCCACATAGTAATACAGTGAACCTCACAGTCTTTGAATCTTTAACTTAGTCACCGTTTTGATTTATTTTGTCTAATAGTTTTGTTAATCGACCAACTATTGAGCATTAGCAAAACATCGCAAACAAATCCTGCGACTTGTCATAAGTACATTCTAAAGCGCTACTAATCTGTGTGAAGTCACTCATTTACAAAAAATTAACATAGCAAGATTGACAAATCTGTATTCTTGACAGTACTCTCAACTTTTTGATTTTCATTCTATGTCTCTATTTAGTTTGCTGTCTGTATATTTTATTTTTTTCCGCCTTTAATGCCTTCAGGTTTGAATTTTTTTCTACATCTACTTTCATCTAGTTTATCTATTCCTTGTTTAAAATTTTTTTCTCCTCTGCCTTGTACCATTTTGCTTTTCCAATTTTCTTTCTGCATCTACTTTTATCAAGCCATCTATCCCTGGTTTTTAATTCTTGTTTGTCACATTCCCTGTTGCTTTTTAAGTTATCTTTGTCTCTATCTGCTTCCCCCCACCACCTTCTCGGTTCATCCCAAGGCTTTAGATGGTCTCCTTGGCATGCTGTTATCTCTGGAGCTTAATTCATATCCCTCTTGGTTTGTCAGAACATCTCCTCAGGTCATCCTTCTCCCTTGGAGCAGTCTTTTTGTCCTCCCCTCCGTCTCGCTTGCTTCTGGCGCATCAGCGGCTCCCTCGTGCCATCTGCGCTCCGCTCAAATCCCTTCCCAAGAACCTTTGTGCTGTCGAGCCGCCTTCTGTCTCTCAGACTCCCTTGGCCCCCCTGCATTTCTGTTGTGATGCTTGCCACCAGCGTCCTCGCATTCCGTGGCCGACCTTTAGTTCTGCAGTAGGCTTTGTATCTTTCTTATGCAGAGACGACTTCAGGCTTCCTTGTTGCCCCAGAGCACTCTTACCTTCCCTCTGCCAAGTCAGATGCCTCCGTCGGGTCCCTGATCTCTCAAGGACATCCACACTCTGTTCAGATGCCCTCAGAGTATGTCATCTTGTCTGCAATCCTTCGTTTGTCTCTACATCTGCATTCCCCCCACCCCCAGAGCCCTCTCGTTCTCATCACAATGCCTGTCAAGACCATCCCCGTGCCCCACGGAACCCTTTGAGCTCCACACCTCTCTGTTTCTCTCTTATTCAGACAGGACCCTTCCTCTTGTTTTCTCTGTGCCCCAGAGCACTCTTGCCTTACATTCCCCACCATCTAGGATGTCTCCATTTGGCTGCTCTTCCCCTGAGTACTTCTGTATATTGTCAGGATGCATTCTCAAGTTTAGCATCATGTCAGAACCTTCTGTGTGTCTCTCCCTCAGCAGTCTTCTCCCTTCATAGTGCCTCCCTCCGAGGCCATCCTCATGCTCCACAGCCCTCTTTAGGCTTCGTAGAGCACTTTGCGCCCTTCTTGCTGCCTGAGAACCTTTCCCAATGCCATCTTTTGTCTCCACAACGCTTGTGTTGCCCTCTGCACTAGCTAGGATACCTCTGTTTGGTCCCCGGTCCCCTGACGACATCTGTAGTCTCTTCAAATCCATTCTGGACTTCTTAATCACATCCTTGAGCCTTCTTTTGTATGTCCCCTCTTGCAACCCCTCTGCTACTGTCAGGCCTCCCGAGATGCTACGTGTTCTCCACTGCATGCTTTTAGCTCCGTAAGCCCCCTTTGGACTCATTTAGTTGCAATTGTGCTGCTCCAGACATCCCCTTGTCCCACCTCCCCCAAAAGCCTTTTTCTTTGTGCCATCTACGGTGCCTCCCAAGATTCTCCTTCTATTCCACAGAATTTTGGTAGCACTTTACCTCCCTGTCGATCTCTCTCGTCCCTCCGAGCCTTTCACAACCCCTCTGCTCCCAGCTGCCATGCCTCCCAAGAGCCTATGTGTTTCACAGCCACCTTTTAGCTCTGTAGAGGACTTCGATCCACTCTTGTTACCTCTGAGCCCCATCCTCAAATTTGTTTGCACCTCAGAGCACTCTTACCATTCTGTGTGCCTTCTAAGGTGCCTCTGTTTGGTCCATGGCCTGCTGAGGACATCTCTACTCCATTCCAAATCCCCTCCAGACTTCCTCCTTGCATGCCTGAGCCTTCTTTGGTCTCTGTGACCCTTTCTGGACTCCCCAAATGGTGCAAAAATGCATTTGAGGTTGCTCTTAGCACACTTTTGGCTTTGTAGAGGACCTCACACCCCTGTCATTCCCTTGGAAGACTTCCCGAACCCATCCTTGTGCCCCAGCCCGGTCATTCTGTCCTCTCTTCCTCCATCCAGCCGTGCCTCTATTTGTTCCCTCGCTCTTCAACAACATATTTATCCTGTTCAGATCTCCTTTGGATTTTTTGTTGTGTCCCCCGTACTTTTACTGTCTCTGACTCCCTCAGGACACCTGGTCATGACTCCACACAAAACCTTCCTTGCGCTCCACATCCATCTTGTAGCACTTTGAGCCGTCGAGCGCTCTCATTTGTTCCTCTATGCTATCTCAGATTCCCACGTTCAGTCCCCAGCTGCCTGAGACCATCTGTACCATGTCAGGAAGACCACATTAGTTCCTCCTCATCCTCCTGAGCCTTCTTTTGTCTGTCAGCCCCCCTTGATGCCTCTCTCCTCGTGGTCACAATGCCTCCTCAGATGTTCCTCATTCCCCGCAGCTCCTGGTAGCACTTTTCCTTCTTTCTCTGTCTGTCAGAGCCTCCTCTCTTTCTTTGCTAGGCAGTGCTCCTTTATCTTTCTCTCTGCCATCAAGGGTGCATCCGTTCAGTTCTTCTCTTGACAAGTCATCTGTAGTTTGCCTAGATGCCTTCCTTAAACTCTAAGGCCCTCGCTGTGTCTCCAAGCCTTCTTTTCTTACCTTGTCCCCTCCTAATTTCTCTGCTCTCTATAATAATGTTTTCCGAGCCCTTTCTGGTACTCCATGGCACTTTTGTAGCACTTCAGTTCTCTCTTGAAAATTTGTGTGTGTGTGTGTGCACACGCTTCAGAACCCTCTTTGCCATTTAGGATGCCTTCATTTGGTCCCTGACCCCCAAAGTCAGCTGTACTTTGTTGAAATCCCTTTCAGAGTTCCTTGTTGTTATCTCCAAGGCTCCTTTGGTCTCTCAGCCCCCCTCAGGACTCCTCTGCTCCCTTTGCCGAGCTCTCGTGAGACATCACATACCCCTCAGAGTGCCATTCTAGCTCAGGAGGGCACTTTGCACCCTTCTTTTCCACTCTGAGCCCTTTCCAAATGTCTAGCTGTTACCCCAGCCAGTCTTTCTGTCCTCTGAGCCATTCCATCCATCCTCATGTGTTCACCTGAGGACATCTGTACTTGGTTTAATTTCCTCCTGTGCTCGCTGCATTCCTGAGACTTCTTTAGTCCCTACGAACCCTTCAGGACCTCTCTAATCCCTGCAACAATGCCTCTCGTTCTGTCAGAACCTTTGCCAACATCCTCTTTGTGCTCTGCTGCTGCCTGTTTGTTTCCTGTCTTATAGTATGTTTCTGTTTGGTAGCTGGTACCCCAAAGATGCCTATCGTTGGCTCAGATCTCTTCTCAAGCTTTTCCAGAAAAGACAATAACCTTACTTTATCTTTATCAACATATCTCCTGTGACATTTTTTGTTCTATTTTGCACTTCATTTTTATTCTAGATATTAACTAGGCTGCTTCCTATAGCTTCTGATACTTTTTTTTATTTCTGTGCTTTTTTCATGTTTACTATCCTTTGGGACTCATCTAGTTCTGTTAATGGAATCGGTCAGAAAGATCATCGAGGCAACTCTAAATCTTTGGTTGACTTACTGTAATCATTTACTTTGTGACAGAAATATATTTGAGGAGGAATTCATACATGTTCTAATTCTACTATGTCACTTGGTTTTATGAAGAAGAGAGTTCTAGTAGAAGTTGGGTAACAGCCATGATCTTGCTACAACATAAAACGCAACCCCATAGTATTTTGGGTTTTTTTTATAGGTAACTAAAGCAGATAATTTTGTATAATGACATTGATATCACATGAAATAAGCTGTTTACTTATATAATATAGTACAACTTTTTTTTTATATTTCCCTAAAATTTTAAATTTAATTTCCTACCTGATCATATTGGTGAGGCAAGTGATGTAGTAGCAGTAAAAAAGTAGATGTTCTCATTTGCAGTAAGGATCACGGTCTCTCTTCAATAGTTTGCAGGCTGTAAATTTAAGAGAAAGAAGAAAATGAGTGCTGCTCCTCTGGCCGCTTTTATATGTACTGGTGGTTCGCCCCTCCCCTTTCCTAGGGATTGTGGGAAGGGTGGTGGGCAGGGCCCCGGGTATATGAGCCACAGCCTCTGCTCTGGGAGCTCATTCTGCTTTTGGGCTTCTCTAGTTTCTTTAATTGAATACAGTATTTGAGAAGTTTAAGGTATACTGGCAGGTGTATTTTCACATGTAGTGAAGTAGAGTTGTTCCTTTGAAGTAAGAGGACAGGCTGCTGTTTAGTAGCATATATGACAAGAAACATACTTTTTTATGGTTTTTTTTTTTTTTTCAAGTCAGTAACTTGCATGGTGTGCTCAAGGATAGCTATATGTTTTCATAGTATGATTTCAGTTTTGTTTTGGGGGGTTTTATTATACTCAATGAATTACAACTTTCTAGAATTTCTGACTTTATTAAAGACCAAATCTTTTTTTTTTTGCCACTAATTGCCCTGTGTTTTATTGAAGTTCTTGATGTGATTTCTTAATAGGATTGATGGAGAAATAAATTAATAGAGATTAAGGTCAGTATCTAGTATGCATTGGTTGTAATGTTCCTCCCAAAACCTGAAGGGAGTTAAAGTACAGTGGTTTTCAGCTTCCAGAACAACTTGCTTCCTTTCTTGGTAGTCCACAGGATAATATTTTATCCCTACAACCTTGGCAACTTGTAGAAGGTTCCTCATATGCTGTAAGTATTGGGACTTGATTTATTTTATGAGCCCATAGCATTTTAAAAGGTCTATGGGGAGATTGAGTGTAAGAAGTGTTTGCAGAACACAAAAATCACTTTGTCTTTGTAGGGCTGATCCTAAGTAAGTCTGGTAAGGTGGGTCAAGAGTGTGGATATATGTTGTGTGGGTGCAGTACTCCCTTCCAGAGTGTGTCAGAAAGTAGGGGATTTTTTTCTGTTTTTTAAGTTGTTCAGTTTAATGTGTTTAAGATACGAGTTCTGTGTGGGAGAAAGGCAGCCATCTGACAGGCTTTGGGATGAGGTGGGGTGCATGTATGCTTAGGGGATGCTGCCTGCTGGGATGTCTCCTGTCCCTGGGTAAATAAACCTTTGTGTGTCCCTCTGCACCCTGGGGTGGCTCTGCAGCCCCTGGGCAGGGTTCAGGGGAGAGAGTGATGTGTTGTGGGGTTTGGGTGATGGCCCCCTGGCCTCCGGGTGTGGTCTGGGGCAGCCCAGGTGGGACCTGTGAGGTGAGGATGGGGCTGGGCCAAGTGTTGAAAAAGGCTGTGGGTGGGGATGGGCTGGGGCAGTCCCAGGTGGAGCTGGTGAGGGTGGGGCTGCCCCTGCTGGGCCAAGGGGCTGGAGCTGGGGAGAGGGCTGGCTAAGGGAAAACTGAAAGAAGTCTGGATAGAGCTGTCTGCCCTTCCTGTGTGTTACATAGTAAGTCTAAGTAGATATTGTATGCAATCTAGGTAGAGATTATATTTCAGTGTCAATAGATCAGTACATTTAAATAGCTATTCTGTATATTAAGTGTTAATAAGTAATTGTGAATAGATACTATATATAATAAGAGTAAATTGACAGAGTCTAAGTAAATGCAAGTGTAAATACTGAAAAGTGTATGTATATGTCTAAGCATATATGAGGCATTCATGTTCTCAGTCAGGAAAGGAGCTTCTTGTCACATGGCGTGACATTCAGGTCTTACTCTGGGGTTGCCCTAGAGCCTCCTCATGTTGCTGTTGCAGTCCCACTGTTGGTCTGGTTGGATGGTGTGTAGCATCTGGGCATGGTTCTACCTGCAGAGTTTTCTCTCCTCTTTGAGGCGCATTGTGTGTTGTGTTGGTGTGCGTGTGACTAGGAGCCTCCCTGCCCGGGGGGTGTGGAGTTGGGGGTGGTTGGAATAGCGGTTAGAGTCCATAGTTTATTAGTTATTATAGCTAGAGTGTTGGGGCAAATGGTTGTACAGGCATCTTGACTGGAGCAGCTGCTGGCTGAGTGGACGGCCTGTTTGATATTGTTTCATTTTGCGGAGGATGGATTCATCCTGGTCCTCTGACAGTTAAGTGAAGGCTGTGCTGCCGGGGAGGGAGGGGTGAAGGTCAGGCATCTCAAGCAGCATTTAGAAAGCTCTCACAGGGAGAGGGCCATCTAGGAGTGGGCCACCTTGGGTATGGGAAGGGAGTGGGTTACTCTGCAGGAGGAAGCTAGCCTGGGCAAAGCGGTTCCAGCCTGTGTCTGTTGCTGTGTTGCTTGTGCTGTGTATTCCATTTGTTAGACACTTGTTGGGTGTTGACGTCCCCCTTGCATTTGAGGAGCATGGCGCATGCCTCTGGCTCTGTCCCTGGGCTCTGGAATGGCTGTACTCATGGGCATAGTGCCACTTTGGTTGCGCTCCAAGCCTTGAGGGTGGATCGGTGTCATGGCTCGGAAGTTTCCGGACGGTCCTCTTCTGCAGCGTCGTTGTTCTGGGCTGCGTGAGCAGCTCTGCTTCTTAGGCGTCCGTTTTCCGGAGCTGGAATTTGTTCCTTGTGCCTTTTAAGCTCTGAGGTCTGGATGGCGGGCTTCTTGCGCATTCATCCTGTCGGTTGTGAGGGTAACTTCTTGTCACGAGCCGTGACATTCTCGTCTTTTTATGGCGTCGCCCTGGAGCCTCCTCACGTCGGCGTTGCGGTCCCGCAGTGGGTCTTGTTGGACGGCGTCTTTGGTCTGGGTGTCGATGTCGTTGGGGAGAGCTTACTCTCCCCCTTGCAGCGTGTTGTTTGCAGCCTTCCGTGTTGTGTCGGTCTGTGCACGTGTGCGTTCGGCTCGGAGCTGCCCTGCCCAGGGGCGTAGAGTCAGGGGTGGGAGGAATAGCTCTAACAGTCTCTGGTTGACCTGCAAAATGGCTTGATGGTGGGGTCAAAGGTGGTCTGGGTGAGGCAGCTGGAGTGCTGGTTGAGCAGGTTGAATGTCAGAGTTGTGGAGGTGTGTCTGTAGGGCTATATCCTTGATTTATATCATTCTTTCAACGGTAGGGTGTAGTTGGGCTTTAGAGGGTATTGCTAGGAGGGAACAGGACCTTTGGGAGGGTTAGGCGAGCACTTGGCATCTGAGTGACTCTGTTCATGTTGTTGCTTTTGGCAGGTGCGGAGGGATCAGTTGCACCCTAAATAGTGAGGATGAGAGGTGAGGGGAGCGCTGTCCAGGAGGCGGCATGGGGCGTGGTATTAGAGGGAAGGTGCAACTGGTGGCTATGTGATCACACGATAGCTTGTTTTATTTTTCTATTTTGCAGGTGGAAGTCAAGAAGCAACACGGGGTACGGGCTGACTCGGGCAAGGTGAGTGGTGATTGTTGGGCTGGAGTTGAGGTTGGTTTTTTGGGCGTCGCATATTGCCGGCGTAGGTCTCGGCAACCTCTGTCGGTGGTGTCTTTCAGGCGGCGTGCGAACCTCAACCTGGCAACGTGAAAAAGGTAGAGGCGGCGCAGGCGACGGACAGCCCGGGTAAAGGAGGGGGAGATGGGCATTGGCGTGGGCGGGCTCTCTATTTGAGTGGTTGGTCTGCATGTGTAATGCGATATTTTTTTTGTTTGTTTGTTTTGGTTTTGTGTTTTCTTGTTTTGCTTGTAGGTGCTGTAGAGGGTGTCAGAGGAGCAAAGCGGCACTGTGACGAGCAGAGTGAGAAGGTGAGGCGGTTGTGGGCTGGGTAGGCATCTGCAAGGGAAGTGTTATAAGGCAAGTGCGTGGAAGTGTTTGTCTTTGGTTTTGCAGGTGCCGTCTGGGCTCCCTTTGGAAAGGGCTGAGCGTTTGAGGTGAGCCGAGCGGTAGAGAGGAGGAGCGCGGGGCCGGCGGTATCTTGCAATGGTGACGGTGGTTCTGTGTCCCTCGGTATCCTAGGTGCCACGATCGATGACGGCGGCCGCCTCGGACGCTGGAATGGGCGTGGAGCGGGTGCCTGGAATGCCGTGGCGTGCTTGAGGTGGGTCGTTTTGCACGCAAGGTCTGTGCCTGATGCAGTGCTGTGTAATAGCGCTGTGTTATTGGGCTCGGTTTTGTTTTGCAGATGAGGGGAGAGGAACCCTGTGAGAGGGGTCTGGATGCGGTTGGGCTGACTGTGACTCGTCTCGCTGAGGATGGATTGAGACTCCTGTTCGTCTGAAAGCTAAGTGAAGGGCGTGGTGCTGGGGAGGGCTCGGGGGAGGGAGGGGATGAGCTCCAGCCTTGCAGGAAGTGGTGAGAGCGGTAGTGGAGCCTAGAAGGCTGTCCAGGAATGGTCCGCTTTGGGCTGGTCAAGGGAGCGGGTTACGCTTGAGCGGGATGCTAGCGTGGCCCGGGCAGGGCAGTTCCAGTCCCCGGCGCTAGCGCGGTGGCGCTGGTTGCTGCGGTCTGTGCTGCCCCCGTGTGGGCGAACGTGGGTAGTGCAGGTGGGGAGCGGCGCTAGCGCGGTGGCGCTTATGCTGCGGTTTGTGCTGCCCCCGTGTGGGCGAGTTTGGGTACTGCAGCTGGGGAGCCGCGCATGCGCATGGGCGTGATTGGCCCCGGAGGTCGGGAGGCGCGCATGCGCAGTGGCGCGATAGTTTGGAGCAGGCGAGGGGCTGTGACAGAGCCACGGAGAGGAGGTAATGGCCGGGGCGGGGTGAGGCTGCTGTGGCCGGCCCTGCCCTGCGCAGGGGGCGCTGCCGGTGGAGGGGCCGGTGCTGCCGTGCGCCGCGCAGGGGGCTCAGAGGGCGGGGGGGAACGCTGTCCCCGCCCGGAGAGAAGGCCGCGAAGGCTGCCCCGGGGCATGCTGGGAGTTGTAGTTCTGAGGCGCGGGTCTGGACTCGGCGCATGCGCACTGCGGGCTCGGCTCCGCGCATGCGCGGTAGGGGCGAGACGCGGCGCATGCGCAGTGGGTCGAGCGCAGCGCATGGTGGGAGCTGTAGTCCTGGGGCGCGGGGCTGGACTCGGCGCATGCGCGCTAAATGCCCGGTTCGGCGCATGCGCGGTAGGTGCGAGAGTCCGCGCCTGCGCGGTGGGGACCGGACTCGGCGCATGCGTGGTCGCACCCGACTCGGCTCGGGTGGCGCCGCGCTCGCGCGGAGGTGCCGCTGCGTTCCACGTAGCGTATGCGCCGTGGCGCGATTTTTTTGGAGCGGAAGGGTCTGTGACAGAGCCACGGAGAGGAGGTGATGGCCCGGGGGGTGAGGCTGATGGCGCCAGCCCCTGCCTATAAAGGGGCCGGCCCCGCCCTGCGCAGGGGGCGCTGCCGGTGCTGCCGTGCGCCGTGCAGGGACGCGGAGGGGGGGGGGGGGGGGGGGGGGGGCGCTGTCCCCGCCCGGGGGGGGGGGGCGGGGGCGGGGGGGGGGGGGGGGGGGGGGGGGGTGAGGCTTTCCGGCGGCCATTATGATCTCCCGCTGCATGCCGGGAGCTGGAGTCCTGGGTCGCGGGACGCGGCTCGGCGCATGCGCGGTGGGAGCTCCCCTCGGCTGGCGCCCCGCCCGCGGGGAGGTGCCGCTGCGGTCCACGGTGCCGCCCGCCGGTAACGGCGATGCGATGCGATGCGATGCTGCGGTGCCTGCGAGGTGGTGTCGGCTCCCTCGTTGCTGCTTCCCGGTAAGGCAACGCCGCTGCCGGCCCCCGTGCGCGGTGCCGGCGGTCGCTAAGCGTCCTGAGGGGAGGAGGCCAGCCCTGTGCCTGGAGGCTCCCGGCTCTGTCTCCAGGGGGGCGGCCCCCCCCGCCCCCCGGCCCCGCAGGTGCGGCAGGAAGGGGGGTTCTGGTGGGAGGGTCTGGGACCGTGGTCGTTGGTTGCCTGGGGAGCACGTCCCGGCCCAGGAACGGAGGGGGAGCGTGGTGGCACAGAGCCTGAGCAAGAGAGGTGGCGCCGTGGAAAAAAGGAAAAAAACATAGACCAAAACTCCTGACTAGATGGAGCTACCGCCACTTGCCGTGTGTTGCCTAGGTAGTATCTGCTCAGCAGATCCTGTGTGCGGTCTAGGTAGCGATTCTATTTAAGTGTCAATGGATAAGTCAGTCTAGGTAGATGTTCTGTCTGAGAAGCGTCAATATGTCGGTGTCCATCGATACTCTATAGAATAAGCGTACGTAGGCAGAGTCTAAAGAGATTGACAAGCGTAAATATGTAAGTCTCAGCAGATACGATCTGTAGGTGTCAATAGGTAATCCGTGTGAAAGGAGATAAGAGGGCAGGGGACGCGGGGGGCACGTCACGGGGAAAAAACTCATGGCGCCTGTGCAGCATTTTTATCCCTTCTTCAATGTCCACCACAGAAGGCGGTAGCGGCGTTGCTGATGGGCTCAGCTCTGACCGGCGGTGGATCCGTTTTGGAGCTGGAAGAGGCTATGCCCGGCATGGGGCAATTCCCGGTATCTCCTCCCAGAACCGCCCCCCTGCAGCCCCTGCCCTGCCCCAGCTAAGAAAACCTTGCAGCGTAAGCCCGATACGACAGCCATCGGTCACGGGGCGGAGGAGGGGGGTTGGAAAATAAGGAAAGGGAGGTGGGGGGGGCGGGGGGAATGGCAATGGGCGACAGGCCAGAGGGGAGGAAGCGACCGGGGACCAGACCCAGAGAGAGGGAGGCCTCTCCGATCCCTGCGACGATGCCTCTTGCTCTGTCAGAACCTGTGCCAAAGCCCTCTTTGTGCTCCTGCACAGCAGCCCGTGTGTTTTCTGTGTTAGAGCGTGGTTGCATCGGGCAGCTGGTAGCCGCAAGGTGTCTGGCGTTGGCTGTGGGGCGGGGAGTGGGGTTCCTTCCCTGGCAGTCGAGGAGAAGAGAAGAGAAGAGAAGGGGTTTGTAATGTTTTGAGGCAGGGGGGTGGTCGGGCAAGGGAGGCGGGTTCATCAGCCTTTCTCGGACGGGTTTTGCAGCTGGATTTGGCTCTCCACGAGCTCTGCTGTGTTTTAGTCTCTCCGCGGCCGACGGGGAGGTACGACAGAGTCGCGAGAGATGCGGCGTAAACTGCCTGCGTGCGACAACGTGCAGGGCTGAACGTGGGACCGGTCTCCTCTCGAAAGGCATCGGGTACGGTAAGGGACGTTAAAACATACCCTCTTGACCTCTGAGTCTCCCTTCGTCCGTGCCCGTCCCTTCCTTCTGTCACCAAAATGGGGAAGAATAAACCTCGTCACACCGACGCAGTGGTGTTAAAAGGCAGGCGTTCTTTATTCACGGCCCCGGGTGCACGGGGGATCGCTCCACCTAACGTGCATACCTAGCGCCTGTTTCAGTCAGCTCCTATAAATCAAATAGATACATGTGCGTTACATTCATACGTCATCAATAACAGTCTCGGTTCTCCTAGTAAGTTCTTTCTTTAGGCACTAGGAAATAAGTAGTATCACTAAAAACACTACCCATAGCAACAGTACGGTTTGAATCAAGGATTTGATCCGTGAACTCAGATTCCACCCTCATCCCTTAAAAATTTTGTCTAGCCAATTCTCTTGCACGTCTTGCTGAATTTCTCGAGTGTCTTTTTCTATTTGTCCTAATAAACTCCAGTCACGTTCAACACCTTGGGTAACGTTTGGGATACGTATGCAGCAATGATCTATCTTCTCTCTCAGGTATCCGCAGACTCCGTGTTCTTTCAATGAGAGCATGTCCAAAGCCGTTCTGTTTTGCAGGGTCATCCTCAGAGTTGCTTGTAGCTGTAGATTTAATTGTTTGAATCCTTTCTTTGTCACATTAGCCAATTTTCCTACCTGACCAGTTAATCTATACAACCAGGCTCTGTTCCTGGAGGTTGATAAGGGAGCCAGTAAAGATTCTAAAGCCCATCCAACTTGTACTCCTGTCGGAGGTTCATTCCGGTCCGCATCATCCATTTGTGATCTTTTTGTCCGAATGAATTTCAAGTTTTCAGAGTTTCCCTTGGAGGGAGCCTTTTTCCAAATTGGACATCACGTTGGCATTCCTCAAGGGATTTGTTTCACTTTCCCACCTACCGGTAGGCGGGTAGACCGAGTTCCATCGCTCCTTGCCCAAAGTAAATGTCCTGGACTCTGAATTGTAGATCTTTTACAGCTAGATACTGTCCCTCTCCTGGGCTTCGACGTGTCAGTCAGTTGTAAATCATTTTTGAGTGCTCTACACCAACATCCATATTTTAATGCAGCTGCTAAGGGCGGAATATCTTGTCCTGCTCTACTGACTCTGCTACAATCATCTCTCTTTTTGCAATTCCACCAGGATACAATGATTCCTTTTTCCCGGGAGGTACTTTCTTTGTCGGTAACTGGGAAAGTCGAGAACTGATTTCCATCCCAAGTAAAACACCAGGAGGCGTTGGCCGTGTCCCGAAATGGAGGTAAGATAGTCATCGACCATACTGAACCCCACAAAACCGTCTCTTGTTTAGTTTGATTTCTACATCCCCTGGTTGCCTTGAGGATGAGCTGAACATAGAGTTCTGCCGGCTGTACTCATCCAACAGCGGGGACTTGCTTACATTTTGTGGTATCAATTTCAAGTTCTTCACTGCTCAGGTTTGTTGTCAAAATTCCCCACGGAACCGATTCCCCTACTGCTCTTGGGATTGGGAGACACGCAGTTATTTGAGTAACGTTTTGCAAATTGGCAAACTCTTTGATCAGTCCTATCGTTAAATTTTCTTGTGGAGTTCTTCCTGGGACGTGTATCAACTGTTCCGCTTCTGTTGACAGGGGATTCCCACTCTCTGCCCTCAACCTCGATCGATCTGCTTCTACTTCAAACAACGCTCCCATCGTCATCGGTCTCCAAATCAGAATCCATTTCCCCCATGTTTTACAATGACGTTCTCCTCTTTTCAAACATATTTTTAAGTCAACTTTGCAGTCTCTGGATCCCCGTTGATGGTCTTCCATGAAGGGGCCCTCTTCACTCGAGTGTAGTGTATCCACGGTTCCACTCCTCCTACTTGGACTGCAGTAGAAGTTGTTAGCGGTACCTGGAAGGGTCCCTTCCGCTTCTCCTGCAGCGGTTCAGAGTTCCGTGTCTTTACGTACACGAAATCGCCTGGCTGATACTGATGTGCAGGCGTCTCCGAGGCAAGCGATCTTGTCAGCACGATGTATCTTTGGAGGGCTCCGAGGACTTTTCCTAAAGAAATCAGATACCCTTTCAAATCCGTTTCCCCTGCTACCTTCGTATCCCCGGGGATGAGAGGGGTTTGGTAAGGTTTACTATCGGCCGTTTTAAAGACACTTCTTGACAGATCTTTCTTACTTGTCTTTTCAGCGTTTGGTTCATCCTCTCAATTCTCCCACTTGATTGCGGTCTCCGGGGGGTACGTAGGTCCCATTTTATACCCAAAATTTCACTAATTCGTTGAACTACATCCGCTACAAAGCGGGGTCCTCTATCAGAGGACATTCCTACTGGCACCCCGCATCTTGGTGTTATTTCCTTCAGCAATATTTTAACTGCTTCTCTGGCTTTGTTGGTGCGGCAAGGGAAAGCCTCTGGCCATCCTGAAAACGTATCCATCGACGCTAGCTAATACCTCTATCCGTTTTGTCTGGGTAACTCAGAAAAATCAATCTGCTACTAATCTCCAGGAGAATTTCCTTGTTTTGTTACTCCTAAAGGTGTTTTCTTTTGGTTCAGGGGATTATTTTTTAAGACAGATTGGACACTTTAGCTACTATTGATTTAACCGTTCCTGCCATCCCTACACACACTACAGATGTTTTCAAACTCGGAACCGAACCACGGCATCTATACTTTAATGTGTTTGCTACTATTGCCTGTTTTTCTGGCGTTACCCACCATCCTTCTGTGTTTTGTGATGCTTTCAATTGTTCTGCTAATTGATCATCCAATTTATTATACTTCGTCTTTGAGTTTGGAATTTTTACCTGTTTTGCTGGAACCGATGCAAGGACACCTTGCGATGCAGCCTCCTTTGCAGCTTTCTCTGCCAGTCGATTCCCTCCGTTTACAGCTGTCTGCCCGAATTGATGAGCTTTGCAACGCATTACCGCCACTTCCCTTGGTTTCCGCACATCTTCTGGAAGCTGGAGAATTCCTTCTTTGTGCTTTATTGATGATCCTTGGGCTGATAGCAGTCCTCTTTCCTTCCAAATAGCCCCGTGAGCGTGGATCACACCAAATGCATACTCAGAACGGGTCCAGACGTTTACCCTCTGTCCTGCTGCCTGGGGAGCAGGGCCTGCTCGAAAGGCACCGATTCTGCTTTCTGTGCCGAGGTATTTGCAGGCAGGGTCCCTGACTCCAATACCTGGGTGGTGGTGACGACAGCATATGCGGCCGTTGGTTTCCCTCCTTGTGCAAAGCTGCTTCCCTCTGTAAACAATGCCAGGTCAGGATTTTCCAGGGTTCGTCTCTCAGGTCCGGTCTGCTGGAATAGACTCGTTCGCTCGTTAACAGGCAGTCGCGTTCCAAGTTTCCCATCGGGCTTTGTGCTGACAAGAACCTTGCTGGAGGAACAACTGCTGCGGTTTTTAATTCCGCATCGTCTTGGTTCAATAAGACAACCTGGTATTTCAGCATTCTGCTGGGGGATAGCCAATGAGACCCCCCCCTTTTGCTCCGAGACAGTTATCACCCTGTGTGGCACGTGTGCCACCACCATCTTGTGACCCACGGTCAGCTTTCGAGCTTCTTGGATCAGCAAAACCCTTGCTGCCACAGCGCGCAAACCTCCCGGCCATCCTTTACTCACGTTGTCGAGTTGTTTGGAAAAGTATCCCGCCGGTCGCTTCCCGCATCCCAACCGCTGTGCCAGCACTCCGAGGGCTAGGTGTTGCCTTTCCTGTACAAAAAGGTTTGGTCAGATCAGGGAAACCCAGTGCAGGGGCCATCATCCATGCTCTTTGATGTTCTTTAAATGATTTCTGACATTCAGGTGTCCAAGCCAAATACCGATCTCGAGACACTTTCAAAGCCTCATACAGTGGCTTCACGTACAGTCCGTAGTTCAGGATCCAGAGTCGACACCATCCAATCATCCCCAGAAAGGCTCTCAGTTCCTTCGGGCTGCTAGGTTCAGGAATTTGGCAAATGGCTTCTTTTCTTTCCTTTCCAAGTTGTCTTTGTCGTCTTTCGTCCTGTGGCCGGGCTTTCCCGTTCAAAAGCAAATATGCTTTGGCTCTCTTCATCCAGAGGTATGCAAAAGAAGGCATCCTTTAAATCTAGTACGGTAAACCGTTTGTGTTCCTCCTTTAAAGAGCTCAATAAAGTAACCAGTCGATATTCTTGACCTCCGGCTTTCTTTACTGGTAAAATAGGAGTATTGTATTCTGATTCGCATTCTACCAAGAGCCTGTATTCCAAAAATTTTGTTATGAGACCTTCTAACCCTTTTCGAGCCTCCCACTTCATAGGATGTTGTTTTTGCCTTAGCGGCTTAGCTCCGGGTTTTAAAGCCACTTTTACCGGTCCTGCCAATTTAGGTCGTCCCGGAACTCCGCTGGCCCAAACCAAGGGAATGACTGCATTTTCCACTTCCTCTGGGATCTGTGTTCTTCCCGAGGGAAATCCTGTAACATAAACACGCTTGTCTCTATGGCTTTTGATTCAGGGATTAGTAACTTAATTTCTCCATCTTTGAAAAGTATTTGTGCATTTAATTTGGTTAATAAATCTCGTCCTGGCAAAGGTAAGGGGCATTCAGGCATATACAGAAACTGGTGAGTTACCCATTGTTTTCCCAGTTTAAGCTTAAGTGGTTTTAGGAAAGGCCGATTTTGTGTCTGCTCCGTCGCACCAACACCATCTACTGATTTGTGACTAAATTTCCTTCTGCACGTGTGCAATACGGAATAAGTGGAACTGCCCGGAGAGCTGGGTCTAATTCTCCAGCTCTGGGGTATTCCCTTTGCCAATGCCCACGTTCCTTACAAACAGCACGTTAATTTTCTGCCAGTCGGAGATTTACTGTCCCCCTTCCTCTAACATTCATTCTTCGTCTCCTCTTATTCTCAGCTAGGACCGCCAGTAATTTTCCATCTCTTCGTGCTTGTCTCACTTCTCTTTCTTTTTCTCTATTCTTATCTACAGTCCAAGCTACTTCAAGCATTTTACTCGGATCTCTCGATTCAGATCCTTCTAGTTTTTGGAGGTTTTTTTCTAATATCTGAGGCTGACTGCCCCATAAATAGAGAGGCCAATTGTACTGCTTCCTCTGTTTTTTTCTGGATCCAAACTGGTCTATTTCCTAGCAGTCTCCTTCAGCCTTTCCGGAAAGGCTGAAGGAGACTCATTTGATTCTTGTTTTACTTCATAAATTTTTGACCAATGTAATGTTTTTGGCGTTGCGTGTCTTACACCGAATAAAATCCACCTCTGCTATCTGGTCAGCATTCCCCTGGGTCCCAGTGGATTGGGGTCCCACTCAGGATTCGTAGATGGAAAATTCTGGTCCACTGTCCATTGTAAATCTCCATGAGCATGTGTTCCTCCTCCCTGTTTTCTAGGAGCATTCAGCACCATTCTTTTTCAGTATCACGGAGCTAAGTATCCAGTATCACTTGTAAATCGTTCCAGTCAGGGCCTTGAGTTCTAATTCTTGTTTCAGTTGCCTTAGCTACCTTCTCAGGGTCCTCCCGATAAGGACCTGCAATCTCTTTCTATGATCTTAAATCGGTCGTCGAGAAAGGAACCTTTACCACCACCGGACCATCATTTCCTACCACCTCTCGCTTGGAGAGGGGCCTGTCCAGCCTCCCCCCTCCTCCCTCAAGTCCTTCCCGAAATTGGGCTAAACCCCTCTGCTCCCTCCTCCATAGGGGGAGCAGATGGGTCATCACCTCCCAAATTTCGAGCTCCCTGACCCCTTCTACAGTGAGGTGCAACCATCAGTTCAACATCATTCTCTTCCATTTCTTCATTCCTATTACAAAGAGAACGCCACCTTCTCAGATTTTTACCACATTCCTTACTAAATCCAGAACAGCATCTTTTATCAAACTCCTTTTCCTTCAAAACCATTGCCAAATAACCAGATGATATTCCACACTCTTTCTGCCACTCCGGATGATTCCACACTATAAAGAACAAATCAACCTAAGCCATTTCATCCTATTTACCTTCTCTCTTACAAAACAACATCAGCTGTAAGACGGGATGATATTGCAATGTTCCATTCTCTGGCCACTTCTCCCCACCTTCCAAAGTATGCTTTGGCCACCGGTGATGACAATACTCAATCGTTTCCAGAGTCGACACCATCCAGTCATCCCCAGAAAAGCTCTCAAGAATTCCTTCGGGCTGCTGGGTTCAGGATTTTGGCAGATGGCTTCTTTTCTTTCATTCCCCAGTTGTCTCTGTCCTTGAGAGATCTCCAATCCCAAATAGATCACGGCTTCTTTTCCTGTTTGGGCTTTGCTTCTGGAAACTCTATGTCCTCCTTGGCCCAGGAAATTTAATCAACCGATGGTAATTTCAAAGCCGCCGCCTTTACTTTCTGCTGCTCT
>JADKXX010010856.1:0-13636 GCA_017310255.1 Butorides virescens | reverse complement strand
CGAGTCCCCCCGAGCCCGGCGCGGCCGCGGCCTGGGCCGCAGTGGGTCCCCGGGCCCCCGCTCCCCGCCGCCCCGCCCGGTGCGAGGGCCCCGCGGGGCGGGCGGCTCCTGGGGGGTCCGCTCAGCCCCCGGCCCCCCGCCCGGCTCGCCGCGGGCGCTCTCCTTGCGGGGCGATTTTCCTCCTGCGGAGAGGAGGCGAAGGCGTAGGCAGCGTGAGGAGCCGCCGAGGTGCCTCGCCCGTTCCCTCACGCCGGGGCTCGGCCGCGGTGGGACAGCCCCGCTTGCCCCTGCTGCCACCTCAGCGTGGCTGGTGACAACGGGGAGAGAGCTGGCGGCCGGGGCGACGCCGCTGCGGGGGTTTGGCCCCTGTTCCCTGGGGGCCTGCGGACTTGCTGCCCCCCCGAGCCTCTGGTCCCTGGTGGGCGCGAGGAGCGGGGCTGGGGCTGAGGGGCTGCTCGGTGCTGAGCTCTGCAGCGTCCTCGGAGCTGAGTGGATCCCTCTGCGGCGGGAAGCAAGCGGGGCTGCGGGGCAGGCTGCGATGCCGGAGCGTCTGTCTGTGTGTGTGCAGCACGGGAGGGGCTCGCTGCTCAGAACTGGGGCTGTGTCTGCCCAGAATGGGTGAGCTTTGAGCTGCATGGCTAGAGGGAGGCACTCCGGGGGGCTGGAGGGGGTCTCCGAGAGCCAGCTCTGTCCTGTGTCTGTGTAAGCGCAGTTAAAGCCGGCTGGGTGGGCATAATCCTTGGGGGAAGAACTGCCGTCCGAGTGTCCTGGGTTGGATGTGAGCTCACCAGGGACTCCCAAGTGGTGGTGGTGGGGGGGCACAGGAAAGGCACTGATTTCATTGTAGTTGGGGGAGTCGTCTGGCTTGTTTGGGTTCCTGGGAGGGCTGTATGAGCTAATTAGCAAGAAAGCAAATAAACAGAGTATGAAACCCACACCGGGAGAGTTGGTGCCCGTGCGGTGTGCCCGACTGCTGCCAGCAAACCACGCTCCTCCGCCCACCTGGTGCTGCAGAGCACAGCCCCTTCCTCTGCCTCCCTGTCCCTACAGATGGGTCTCCCTCCCTCCCTCCCTCCCGGCGCCCGTCTCGGTCTCCAGGCCAGCCTGCGCTGGAATGGGTGACGTCACCGTGTTTACACGGGGCTCGTGGCAGGGTTCTGCGATCAGGAATGTGGAGAATGGGGCCTGCGTTGAATCATGCGTGGTGCTGTCAGCTCCCTTGTGCTGCCTTTGAGCCGAGGAGAGAATTGGCTACGCTTGTGCTGAGTTCAGGCCTTTTGAGCTCTGGGGAAATGTGTTGAGGCTGCATTTTCTTCATTGCAGTCATCGCGTTTGGTGCTTTTCAGTGTGATCGTTCTTCAGGAAGCTATCAAAAGCTGAGCAATCAGCAGTCTGGAGAGTTGGGCCAAGTTTGGTCTCTGTCTTGGTGCCAGTTCTCTGGGTGTCCTCCCTGAGAGCTGCCAAAGAGCCCCGTCTCTGATCCTTCAAATGGGACCCAAAAAGTAGCCAGCAGCCAGTCTCCGGGTTGTCCTTCCCGTTCTGTTGCCCGACTTGTGCGTTGCCGCGTCTCATTTTGATCCCGCGGGAAGGGGGGCTTTGCCTGTGCGAGCCTGCCCCACGGAGCTCTCCTCCCAGCACCCTGACTGATGCAGCACGTTTGTTGCCTTGTCCGTTTTATTTCAGCTCCACTGTAATGAAGGATGCTCGAGTGCTTGCCAGGCGGCTGGAAATTCTTTAGCGCCACAAGGCAAACAAATTTCCGTGGTCCCACTGACCCTACCTGCCCTTGGCTCCTTACGCTCGCCCCTCTGCACAGAGCGGTGCTGCAGGGGTGACGTTATCGGTCTCCCCAGCTATTCCCTTCCTTCTCCCCTTTTCCCAGCAGCCACGTTGTTTGCCAAGTAGGAGCAGAAGAAAGAAATACAACGGTACGGGGAAGAGCGAGGGATTGATTTTACGAAGCAGTTGCTTATGCGCTGCCCGTCCTGCGTTAGCCTGCTTCCTTGCAGCTACCTTCCCCGGGCGGCAAAGCAAGCCTCTCTACGCCAGCGCTGTCGGGTTGTCAGGGACGTCTTAGGGGAAGGAGCATTGTCCTCTGGGTATAAATAGCCTGCGTGCTGGCAGGCTGGAGGCTTTGGGAACGTCTCTGCCAGCGTCCTGGGGAACGCTGACCCCGTTCACCTCTAAGAGGTGGTAGATGCATTGCGGGGAGCCTGCGCCACAGCTGCTGGGAGAGCACACGTTTGTATTTGCTGACTTGTGCATCTGGTTCTTGGCTATAACTGCGCATCAATGCCTCTTACGTTGAGCAGAGCAGTAGCAAACAAAATTGTTGTTGACTCTTTGGCACCGAAGAGGCGAAAGGTACAGAGGCGTTTGTAGGCTGCGCTTGCACAGGAACGCTTGCCTCGCTTGGAGGTGTGCAGTTGCTGGCTGCCTGAGGCGCAGCTGCGTCTGCCGAGCGCTATCTGAGCGGATTAACTCGCTGGGCAGCGTGGTAGCACTCTGAACTAAAGCCTGAGGGGGGGAGGTATGTAGGGGCAGAAACAGGAGCTTGGGTATGGTTCCCTGTAAAAACAAGCCTGGGAATTGCTCTTGGCAGTTCTGACGTCCTGTCTTCCGTGGCAGTGAAGGGGTCTGCTCTCCTCTGGTTTTGGCCACCCTTGGTCCACCCTTGGTCTTTTCTTACGAGCGTACCTTGGCTCTGAAGCTAAGGGAGGGGGAAGGTGGTTCTGCGTCCTGGCATTGCCAGGGAGCGACAGGGACTTTCTCACAGAAGAGACCCACAGCTGGGGTTAGCTTTCTGTGACGGGGAGAGGCAAAGGCTGCTGAGGCATCGGCCCAAATTTGTGATGGGATTCCAGTGTGCCCAAATGCTTCTTTGTGCTGCAGCATCAGGTGGTCCTGTTCTTTGGGAAAGGTCGGGTGCAGAACTTTGACTTGAACCTGGATGTGCTGGCTTTCCTGGGAAGCAGAAAAAGTTTGGAGAGGCGTGAGCGCAGCAGCGGTGTTCTCCCGTCCCGCAGGATGCCCAGCGAGGCGTGTTGTGGAGGCCCAGGCTTCCCCTGCGCTCCGTGCCCAGGGTCGCGTGTTCTTGAACCCTACTGTTCGGGGTCCCTGGGGGCACCAAGAATCTGGCAGGACTCTTGTCCCGGGGAGTTCCTGGGCTCTGTTTGGGCGCCTGTTGGAAGGCTGTGCCGGAGCGGCCTGGCTGCCCCGCTCTGCTTGGGAGCTACAAGGATGAGGCAGGGAGCAAGAGGCATGGAGTGCCAGCGTGCTGAGTCAGCATGACTGGCCCGGAGCAGCCGTGCTCTGGACCCAGCCTGCTGCCTGCCAGGCTATTTTTAAAAATGTGGCTTCCGTGTATTCCGACTCCTCCTAGTTTTTTAATTTCCCCCACCCCAAGCAAAAAAACCCAAAAACCCAGCATTGCCACAAAGTCTCCGTGGGAGCAGGGGTGTGGAAGGGCAGCAGTTTCTGCGCGGGGACAGGATTTGCCGTTCGTGAGTCCGGCTCCATCGCGTGGCTGCCGAGTGTTGCCCGGGGAGGGGAGTGGGATGTGCAGCGGCACGGGGCGTCGCTGCTGGACCCTGGCACAGGAATGTCGTGGGCTCTGCCGCATCCTGGGGGGCTAACTGACCTTCCTTCCCTTCCAGAACCTGATTGACAAGGCTGTCGTGTTATGACGACCCCCAACAAAGGAAACAAGGCCTTGAAGGTAAAGAGGCAGGTGGAGGAAAGGGGCGCGTGCGGGTGGCGGGCGCGGGCATCCCCTCTAGGCTTCACGAGCGTGTGCCGCCGTCTCTTCCAGGTGAAGCGGGAGCCAGGCGAGAATGGGACCAGCTTGACAGATGAGGAGCTGGTGACCATGTCTGTGCGGGAGCTGAACCAGCATCTACGGGGCCTGTCAAAGGAGGAGATCATCCAGCTGAAGCAGCGTCGGCGCACGCTGAAGAACCGGGGCTACGCGGCCAGCTGCAGAGTCAAGCGTGTTACCCAGAAGGAGGAACTGGAGAAGCAGAAGGCAGAGCTGCAGCAAGAAGTGGAGAAGCTGGCCTCTGAGAACGCCAGCATGAAAATGGAACTCGATGCTCTCCGCTCCAAATATGAGGCTCTCCAGAACTTCGCCAGAACCGTGGCCCGGAGCCCCGTGACCCCTGCGCGGGGGCCTCTCACCTCCAGTATGGGGCCCCTTGTCCCTGGCAAGGTTGCCACTACTAGTGTCATCACGATAGTGAAATCCAAAACGGACGCCCGGTCTTAGTGAAGCGAGTGTTGCCTGAGCTTGTCTGTGCAGGGCAATTAGGCACAAAACCAGCCTGGAATCCCCAAAGCACAAACCCTCCCCACGCGGGTCCGGGTTCCTCCTTCTTGGCCCAGGACTGGCCTGCTGATCACTCCAGTTTTGTTTTGTCGTGTCCAGATTGGTATGAGCAGTGGTGATGCGTCCCTTGTCCTTTGCAGACAGAGCCTCCCACCCAGCGGTCTGTAGCCCTCGGGACAGACTGCGAGATCTTGGTTTTCCAGCCGAAGGAAGTCTGTGCAGCGTGGGCGACGGAAGGGCTTGGGGAAGGTCCGGAGGGAGGCTTTCTTCCTGGGGGCCGGGAACCCTAATTTTCGGTCGCTTCCAAAGGCTTTACTTCATTACTCTTCCAGGTGGTGCATCTCGGTGCCTGACTGCCGGGCACCTGAACCTGCTGCTTTTGTCTCATTTGGTACCCGTAGTTGCAGTTGGGGTGTTCTGTGTCATAGTTTTTTATTCCTTTCTAGGTGTGCCTCTGTGCCCTAACAGTGGGTTTCCCTCAGATGTCCGTTGCGTTAGCCGTGTAAACTAGCAGTGGTGGAAAGGAAAATGCCGTCGTGCCCCGCTGCCTCTGCCCCAGCGGTGGGGAAGGAGCCGGGACGGGGCCCTCGCAGGGGGCCAGCGCCCCGGGGGAGGGAGGGAGGGAGGGAAGGAAGGTACCGTGTTGACTGCAGGCCGGTTTTGTGCCTAATGTGTTGCACTGAACAAGACCAAAATCACTAGCTGTTCCCGTGTTTTGAGGGTATCAAGTGTCTCTAGTGTGATGGTTTACACAACCAGTTTATGTGGTTAAATAGCCCTTTATTTAAAGAGAGAAACACCGTTTTAAGAGTTATTAAATTATCTAAGTTTAAAGTTAAAATCAGACAGAAGAGAGAGCGTATTTATAGTCAGCTTTTTTATCTGAGAGGGCGAGAATATTTGACCATATAAATGGGGAAATATTCTCGGAGACTTTGCTAGTTAAAAGATAATAAATAAATAATTTTAAAGTTTCTCACGAACCTCCCGCAAACTGTTGTGGCTCTGAGGTTAGTTTTTATAAAGAGTTATCAGACTTTATTTATAAAACTTAGAAAAAGACAAAAAAAGAGGCAAGTCCTGTTTGATATCTTTTTGCAACTGTACCAAAAGTGACTTATTCTCGACCTTGCTGGCTTCCGTTGCGTCCCCTTGTGTTGCTCTCTCTGAGCTCTTGTGTGGCGCTGTGGTGTGGTGGTGCCGGTGGCTGCCTTTGCCGTGTGCTGTTGTTTCACGCTGCCGTTGTTTTCCCTAAGCTTGACCGAGGGATTGAGTTGGGATCCCTCTGAATTCTCCAGGAGGATTCTGGCGCGCAGGCAAAGGCGCTGCTGTTCTGGATGGCAAAACCGAACGGCTGGTGCGACGGAGGAGTGGTGCCTGCCCAGAGAGCGCCGCTCTGCAGAGGTGTGCCGCAGGAGCACGGCAGCTCGGGCCTCTTGCTGAGCAGCCAACACAGGGGAGCTCGGTCGCCTGGATGGGGAAAATGTCACGCTTTCCTTCCTCCAGCAAAGGTGATGGAGAAGTGACACGAGGGAGAATTGTCCGAGTTTAGGAGGAGACCGATGGAGATGGATCCTGTGGTCAGAACTTGTGTTGCTCTTGTGGCTCGTCTGCCAAGAGGGGCGAGTCTGCCTGCCTTCTGGGCAGCGCGGGACTGGCACTAGTCCTGAGTGTCTGCATATTACTGAAAATTAAGCTGTGGCATGGTTACTGTCTTTCCTGGTACCGCTTCTGTCTGTGGGTGTTGGAAGAGTGCTTAGACTTACAGCTGTGTGACGCAGCTGAGAAGCTATTTGTGGCCAGGCTCCATTTCCACAAACACTTTGATTTCCCCCTCTCCCCTCCCCAGAGATTTGAACTGATTACCGAGTTGTTTTAGAGAAGCAGGACGCAGGGGTGAAGTCCATGTGATCTCCTGGCTGCTGAAAGTCTCCTGAGCAGAGGGGACAGACCAGGATGGCAGAGGGGAAACCACAGTCTTGCAGGGAGGCATGGTTCACCATACTGGGTGGTTTTGGTGATGTGTTTCTCACGTAGCTGAGCTGATACCGCTGTCCCCTGGGCTGAGAAGCCGGTGAACCTGATGAAAGCCGTGGTGTGGCAGGAGAGGAGCAGATAGCTGGTGGGGATTTCCTGCTGGATGGGGAGATTGGCTTTGCTCTGGCTGACTGGGAGTTCAGGGAGAAACTCTTTGGGATGCTTTTCCCAGTGAACTTCCTGAACGAGGAGCTGGTTAGAACATCGCCTCCAGGCTTCCCCCTCCCAGCCCTGGGCTTTCTCGTCTCTGAGCTGAGGTGTCTGACACAGCGCTTCCCGGATGGGCTGCGCACTGAGCAGCACTCAGCGCAGAGCCCTGGGCTCTAACCTTTGTCTTCTAGCTGGTGACGTGGTGCCTGGAAGAGGCCAGATGTTCCAAAACATGGAGACCTCCAGTTGGCCTGGGGTGTCAGTCCCAACCCCGTCCCTCCTGGAGCCAGCCTGAGATCGAGCCTGGCCAGAGAGCCATTCTGAACCCAGCTGGAGGCCTGAGCTCAGCAGGGTGAGCAGCCAAGGTTCTGTAGGGGGGGCCGGTTAGGAACTGAGCTCCAGGGGCCAGGGGCTGTGGCGTGAGACGCACCCCACCAACAGAGCAGGCGATGGTGGGCAATGCTGCAGCCACAGTGAACTCGCTTCCGTTGTGTTCTGCCGCAAGGAGCGTCCGTGTCCTTCCCTGCCTGCTGGGTGGCAGCCGTGCCGCTGCCCGCAAGGGCCTGCGCTGCTCGGGAGTGAGACCCTGGGCCAGGGGGACGGAGCAGGCGGCAGCACCGACCCCACCAGACGCTAACGCTGTCGTTTCTCCTCCCCCGTGCTGCGCTTGCTAGCTCGTGGCCCCAGCCCGCCGCGAGCGGCCGTGTTGGATGAGGACACGTTGTGTAGGGGGGAGCGGGGGCAAAGCCGTGGCTGAAGGGCGCCGGGGCGGTAAGGGAGCTCTGCCGGCGCTGTCAGCAGGGACGCGGTCCCTCGTGTGTGCTGCTTCCCTATGCTAGCGCGTTGGTTTTGGTTTTGTTCTTGGTGAAGTGTTGGACCCCGAGTGATGTATTCCTGCGGTGTCCGAGGGGTCTCCCGTCCCGCTCCGGGGGACCCGGGCGCCTGTTCCCCGGCGAGGCGACCGCTGCCCGAGCCGTCACGCCGACCTCTCTCCCGTGTATCGCGTTCCGGAGTGTGGCAGTTCGTGTTCCTGAGGTGCTCGTCCGTTTGGTTTCCTGCTGTGAAGGGTGTCGTGTTTTCTTTCTCCTTTTCCTGGTGCCGTTATGCGGTGGTTGGGGGGGGGGGGGGGGCTGCCCCCGCCTCCGCCCGCAGAGCGCTCCCGTGGGGAGTCCCCCGCGCCGCCGCCGGGATTTGTGTATCTTGTGGTGAATCGTGTACAGTGACCCCCGCGGCCTCGGCGGGCACCGCGCTCCGGCCGGGGCGGGGGCGGGCGGCGGGACGGGGGGGTTCGTCCTGTGCCGGGCCCGCCCGCCCCCCTGCCCGCCCGGGCTGCTGGCGGCTGCCCCGGGGGAGGTGTCCCGGCGGGCTCTGCCCCCGGCCCGGCGAGGCGGCGGCGGGGGGCTCGGGCTCGGGCCCGCCGCGCCGCAGGGCCTGCCCCGGCCCGGGGCTCCGGGGGCTGGGGCGGGGCGGGCGGCGGTATTTATTGCTAAGTTATTGCCCGGGGCGGCGGGCGGGCGGGCGGGCGTTATTTATTGCTGTACATAGTGTCCGGCCGCCGCCGCCGCTGTTTTGTACGTGACAATAAACCGCTTTCAAACAGCCGCCGCCTGGCGCTTCCTTGGGGCGCGGTCCGCCGCGGCGCGGGGGGGCGCTGTTGCGCGCGGGGCGGCGGTGCCGGAAGTGGCGCGCGGCCGCTCTCGCCGGTTAGCGGAAGCGGCGCCGCGGGGGGGACGGGACGGGGGGGAGGACAGCGGAAGCGGGGCGCTTCCGGGGCGATGGCGGCCGGCGGCAGCCTGAGCCGCTCGGAGCGGAAGGCGGCGGCGCGCGCCGAGATCCTGCAGCAGGAGGAGCAGCGGGACCGGCGGAGACAGGTACGGTACGGCCCGGCCCGGCCCGCCCCGCCGCCGCGGGCCGCCGTGACCACCCGTGTGTACCGGGCAGGTGTCCCGCATCTGGAGGAAGCCGCCGGCGGAGCGGAGCCCCGAGGAGTGCCAGGTGCTGAGCGAGGGCGAGGACATCGTCCGGGAGCTGGAGCGGCGCCGCAAGCGGCGCGAGCGGCTGCGCCGGCGGCAGGAGGAGGTGGGCGGCGGGGAAGCGGCGGGCGCGGGCCCGGCCTGCGGGCCCGCAGCCCCGGACGGGCGGCGCGGCGCCTCCCGGAGGCCGCGGCTCGGCTGCCGTGGGGAGAGCAGCCCTGGGCGCTGGGCGGGGAGCTGAGGTGGCCCGGCTGGCCGCTGCGGGGGCGGCTCCGGAGCTGCGGCAGGGCCTGGCAGTGCGGCCTTACCGGGGCGGCTCGGGCCCCCGTGCCCGCGGCCTCCCGTGCCTGCCCTCGGTGGTCTCTGCATCAGCCCCGCTGTCAGGGGCGGCCAGGTCGGTGTTTCCCAAGTGCACGCGGTTTCCTGCCCGTGTGCTGTGCGGGCGCGTCTCGGGGCGGTGGATCTGCCCGTGCTGCTGTCCAGGGAGATTTTCCCCTTGATCTTCCATGGCTAACATGGGCGGCACCCACGTTCTTTTATTTAGAAACCACTCCTGATAATGCTTGTGTCACTTTTTCTGGTGAGGCTAGGCCTGCATTAAAGCTTCCAGGGAGCTCCCTGTTCCTTCCGATTCGGTGATGTGCTGTATCTCAGAGACACCTGAACGTGCTCAGTTGTATTTTCCAGGTATGTGATGAACCAGAGGAGTTAAAGAGAAAGGCTACTGAGCTGGCTGCTGTTGTCCGGAATGCCAAGCACCTTGTCATCTATACGGGAGCTGGGATCAGTACGGTAGGATTCTTTGGGGGTGAGTGGCCAGAGCTTTGGGAGCTCCTTCAGGAGCATTGCAGTGTTGTTTGGTCTTTTTTTGTGGTTTCCAAATGACTACATGATGCATGTTACGGGTCTGGGATGCTGTGCTAACGTGGCTGCGCCGCAGACCGTGACCAAGGCGTTTGTTAGTTTGCATCTTGGGGCTGTGCCTGCTGCCCAGGAGATCCTGAGGCTGCGTCACCTCTGTAACTGTGTGAAGAACGTGCTGCTTAAATAAGAGGATCGCTAGTCTTACTTCATTCAAGTCTCTTCAGCTACTTCTGGTGTAAAACCTAACCCCAAGTTATTAGCTCGTTAATGTTGCCTGTGTTAATGGACAAGTAGGAACAGCTGGTGGTCATCAGAACTTATAAATGACAGTTTAAGAAGTGGTTGGTTTCAGTGGCCTCTGTTGGGAGAGTGAAAATCTGGTTCTGCCTCTTCTAATGTGACATTTGTCTGAACTCTGAGACAGGGAGCTTATTTTTCTTTCCCTTTTCTACAGTCTCTGTTGATATGGAGCGTGATTCTGGGCAGGGTGTGAGAGTGGTAATGTCACAGTTCTTTTTGCTAAATAATGCTGAGTGCAAGGTACCAGAAACCAGAGTCTTGTGAAAATAAGGAAAGGTTCAAGAATTGAGTTTTGTGTAGGGAAATAGGAAGTACCAAGGGGGGGGGGGGGGGGAAGAGTTCTGGAGGGATTCCATAATGGTAAAATTGGAGAAAATTAATACTGGAGGTGAAAACGAGAGCCATAAGGTAGGAGAAAAGATGCTAGGGAGAGAGAAATCATATGAAAAGGTTTTCCTGTGATTAGGGAATGGCTGTGCTAGAATCAGAGCATGGTTTGGGTTGGGAGGGACCTTAAAGATCATCCAGTTCCAACCCCCCACCATGGGCAGAGATACCTTCCACCAGACCAGGTTGCTCAAAGCCCCATCCAGCCTGGCCTTGAACACTTCCAGGGATGGGGCATCCACAACTCCTCTGGGCAGCCTCTTCCAGCGCCTCACCACCCTCATAGCGAAGAATTTCTTCCTTATACCTAATCTAAGTCAACCCTCCTTCAGTTTAAAGCCATTACCCCTTCTCCTGTCACTACATGCCTTGTAAGAAGTCCCTCTCCAGCTTTCCTGTGGGTCCCTTCAGGTACTGGAAGGCAGCTATAAGGTCTCCCCAGAGCCTTCTCTTCTCCAGACTGAACAACCCCAACTCTCTCAGCCTGTCCTCATAGGAGAGGGGCTCCAGCCCTCTGATCATATTTGTGGCCCTCCTCTGGACTCGTTCCAGCAGGTCCACGTCCTTCTTATGCTGGGGGCCCCAGAGCTGGGTGCAGTGCTCCAGGTGGGGTCTTGCCAGTGTGGAGCAGAGGGGCAGAATCCCCTCCCTCGCCCTGCTGGCCACGCTGCTTTTGATGCAGCCCGGGATACGGTTGGCCTTCTGGGCCGCAAGGATGCATTGCTGGCTCTTGTTGAGCTTCTCATCAACCAACACCCCCAAGTCCTCCTCCTCGGGGCTGCTCTCCGTCCATTCTCTGCCCAGCCTGTGTCTGTGATTGGGATTGTGCTGACCCATGCGCAGAACCTTGCACTTGGCCTTGTTGAACTTCATGAGGTTTGCACGGGCACACCTCTCAAGCCCATCAAGGTCCTGCTAGGTGGGGAGAAAACTTGGAGTGAATGATAAAGCACCCATGAAATGAGGTGTACCTGGTTGTCCTGGGTGAGACCGGGTGTGTTTGTGTGTTTGTGGACAAGAGGTACGAACCTTCCCGTCAGGCCTTGCTTGTTCTCTCCCGGTACCACAGGCAGCTTCAATCCCAGACTACAGAGGCCCTAATGGCATATGGACATTGCTGCAGAAGGGCAGGAGCATCAGGTAAAGAGAAATTCTGAGCTGTGTAGCAGAAAGCTGATGCTGAACAAGAGATTAATGGCAAGTCCAACTTTTTTGTTTTCCTCCCTTGCTTCCTGTCAGGGCCACAGATCTGAGCGAGGCAGAGCCCACGCTCACCCACATGAGCATTGCCTGCCTACACAAGCACAACCTGGTAAGTCACTTTTTCCGCACCTCGCTTGCGTTCCTCTGTCTGAGTATGATAAATAAAACCCAGCAGGGGAAGAAAGCTTTTCATGAGATTGCCTAGCGACTGTTTTCACTCGGGTGGCTACACATCCATGCAGGAAAAAGCATCCGTGCTCACGTACAGCTGCGCCTTCGCTAGGTTGGCTCCAGGCTGTAGCTCTGGCAGTTTTCCCCCGGGGCGTTTCCTTTAGCACCTCTGTATCTCCCGCCCGGTGAGGCTGGCCTGGGGACCTGGCCACAGTCAGCCAGACCCAGTACAGCTCTGTGGAGCAGGAGGAGTCATTTAGCTGCCCTAAAGGCCTGCTCTCCACGCTTTCCTGCCGCTAGCGCAGTGCTGACGTCCGGGGCTGTTTGGTGCATAGCGAGCCGCACGTGCCGCCTGCGTTGGAGTGACGCGTTCACAGTCTCTGAGCGTGGGCTAGCTCGCCGTTTTATTCTCCTCAAGGTGCAGCACGTGGTCTCTCAAAACTGTGATGGGCTGCACCTGCGGAGCGGGTTACCCCGCGCAGCGATATCTGAGCTTCATGGGAACATGTACATCGAGGTGAGTGGCCGGAACAGGGTGAAGGTACTGCCTAGTGGGCTCACGAGAAGGTTATGTGAACGGTTTCCCTCACGAGCTCCAGAAGAGCTAGTACAAGGGCTAGCCTGTGCTTAGGTCATGTCTTCAGGCCGTTGGGCTGGGGCTGAACTAGTCAGCGAGCACCAAACCTGGGTGTTGTGCACAGCTCGGCAGCTTTTTCTCTGTACTCGCTGGAGCCTTCTGCTTCTGGCTGCTCTTTCTCAGGCCTTCTCTGAAATCCCTCCTATCGCGCAGCCAGCAGGCTCCCGGTAACTCCGCTTGCTAGCTGGGGTGTTCCAAGCTTTTCCGAGTTAGCATCTGATCCCTGATGCTCCCTTCTGCTTCCAATTTATTGTCCCCAAAAAGTACTTTTCTTCGGAGCGAAGCGGCTGGCTCCCGGCATTTCACGGGCTGGATGCTAATGATGTAACGGGTTTTTTGCTTTCGTCCCGCACCAGGTCTGCACTGCCTGTACGCCCAACAGAGAGTACGTGCGAGTATTTGATGTGACGGAGCGCACAGCCCTGCACAGGCATCACACTGGCAGGATGTGCCACAAGTGTGGGGCACAGTTGAGAGATACAATCGTCCACTTTGGGGAGAAGGGGACGTTGAGACAGCCCCTGAACTGGGAAGCAGCAACAGAAGCTGCAAGCAAAGCAGATGTGATTCTTTGTCTGGGTTCCAGCTTAAAGGTAACTTTAGAGACTCGGTGAAGATTGTTAGCAGCATTCCCTCTTGGTGATACACCTTGGTGCTGAGCAGTCTCCTCCCAAACAGACAACTGTAAACTCTGGTGTCAGGATTCGCCCACCAACTGTGATAGTCTCTCTTCCTCCCTCTTTCCCCTCCTGGTAATACATTCCTTTTCCTCTCGCTGATACGGTTCACAGTTACGCGTGCCTTTGGCTGTGCTGATCTCTCTTATTTTGTGGCAGGTTTTGAAAAAATACCCACGTCTTTGGTGCATGAGCAAGCCCCCCACTCGTCGTCCAAAGCTGTATATCGTGAACCTGCAGGTGAGAGCCTTTTGCACGGGGTCCGAGGGGTTTGGGCCGAACGGACGCCGGTCGGGTGCGGTGAGCCCAGGAGCGCGGGGAGCCCGGGGCGGGGAGGCTCCTGCAGCCGCGGGTCTGGTGTCGCCCCCGCAGTGGACCCCGAAGGACGACCTGGCTGCCCTGAAGCTGCACGGCCGCTGCGACGACGTCATGCGGCTGCTGATGGCGGAGCTGGGGCTGGAGATCCCGTGCTACGACCGGTGAGCGGCCCGGGGCCGTGCCCGCGGGGGGGGGGGGGGTGGCCGTCCGGGGGCCGTGCCCGGCGGTGCCCGCGGGCGGGGGGTGGAGGGGTGGCCGTCCGGGAGCCGGCCCGGGGCGGTGCCCGCGGGGGAGGGGGTGGCCGTCCCGGGGCCGCGCCCGGCAGCCCTCCCACGCTCGCCCTGTCTCCGCAGGGCGCGGGACCCCATCTTCGCGCTGGCCGAGCCGCTGCGCCCCGGGGAGGAAGGCACGCACTCGCGGAAGCCGGTGGCCCCGCCGCCGGGCACCGAGCCGCCGCCGCGGGAGGAGGCGCCGCGGGAGGAGCCGCCACCGCCCGCCCGGCCCGGCGGCTGGCTGGGCCGCGGCTGCGCCAAGGGCGGCCGGCGGAGGAAGAGCAACTGAGGCGGGCGGGGACCGGCGGGGGCCGCGCCCCAAG
>JADKXX010010855.1:0-16619 GCA_017310255.1 Butorides virescens | reverse complement strand
GCTCCACGGCCGCGCTGGGGCGGGCTCACGGCGGCGTGGCGGAGCGCGGCCGCCTGCCCCGGGGAACCGGCCGCGAAGGCGTCAGTCGCTGCGCGGTAACGGGCGGCAGAGAGGCTTCCCGGCCCGGGCCCGCGGGAAGGGCCCCTCCGCGGCTCCCCGGCAAAGCGCACCCTGGCGCCCGCAGGCTGAACGGGGGCCGTTGTCGTTCCAGCTATGACATGGTGCACTATGGGCACTCGAACCAGCTGCGCCAGGCTCGGGCCATGGGGGATTATCTGATTGTTGGAGTCCACACGGATGGTAAGAGGTTTGCTCAGCTTCTCACCTCCTCCTGCCCCTGGAGTCGCCCAGCAAGGTTAGCCCCGAGGGAGCGGAGACCTCCCGGTGCAGAGCAGGCTGCTTCCTGCATCTGCTCAGGGAGCAGCAGCCCCCAAAAGAGGAGCGTGCCTTCCCTGGGTAAGGGAGCGGCGGCGCCCCTTTCACGCTTGCCCGAGACAGGGTTAGGTAGTCCAGAGCTGCAGGCTTCATTTGAGGGGTGGTCTCTAGCCTGTGCTGCACAAACAATCGAACCAGTTGAAAACCAGTCTGGTTTTGCTGGTGCAAACTGCAGAACTGACATTCTAGAACAAACTACTGTGTGGAGAAAACTCGTTTCAAGCCCATGTGAAAGTCAAGTGCTAGGAGCTAGTTCTTGGGTGTGAAGATGGATTTTAAATTGGTTTGTGGACGCATATTTTCTAGTATGAACCAAGGGTAGCCTGAAGCTGTTGCTTAAAAGGGGAATTTCCCCTTGGGGGCTGCCAGGAGGCCCAGGTTGTCCCCCCCAGCAGGGACCATCTGGGTGCAGGGAGGCACTGAGACCTTTTGCCTTCCGAGTGAATTCCGGGGCCCTTGTTACATGCTTGGGAGATGCAACTCAATTAAAGTATTTTCTGATCTAGCTGGGGCTTCCTTCTCTACCACAAACCAATCCCAGGCAGAGGCCCGCAGTGAAGTTCACCTGCCCATGAAATGGGAGAGGCTCCTGTAGGTGAGAGTCTTCACAGCTGTAGTACTTGCTGCTAACTGGGTCTTTCTGTTTCTCGCCCAGAGGAGATTGCCAAGCACAAGGGCCCCCCTGTCTTTACACAGGAGGAGAGGTACAAAATGGTGCAAGCCATCAAGTGGGTGGATGAGATTGCTCCAGGAGCTCCCTATGTCACCACACTGGAAACCCTGGACAAATATAACTGTGACTTCTGTGTGCACGGTGGTGAGTGGTGTTCTGAGGCAACAGTTGGATTAACGTGGGCCTTCTGGGGCTTGGTGCTCGTGGTTTCCCCGCTGCAAACCGAGGAACGTTCTGGCTGGCGCTGGCCGTCAGAGGGTGCCTCGCGTGCAGAGGTCTGCCGCGCCAGCGCCTGCCCTGGGCAGCACGGCTGCTCCCGTTCTGCTTGCCTGGAGAAACACGTCTGTGCATCAGGCACCCTAAGAGTGGCCACGTCCCTCGGGTGTAGCATCCCTTTCGCTTGCAGAGGTGAAACGCCTCCTCTGACAATTGCCCCGAGGTTGCCCTTAGCACCAGCAGAAATTTGTGCGTGGGGGAAATAATAATAATTTACAAAGCTTAAATGTGCAAAAACGCTGTTAAAAAGGTAAGTGTGCAGCAATACAGTCGTGTTTATATCCACTTATCCTGGGATGAGATCAGATCTGAAAAGCTGCTCTCTTTATCCAGCTGATAAGCTGTTCAGGGCTGAGCTGGCCGTGTGCTCGGAGACCTCGTTCTTGCTGTGAACGCCTCTCAGTTTATGGGCACTGAATAGAACCCGTGTTCTGAGGAACCTGTGTACTCTGTCCCTTCCTGGGACTGCTTCCTTCAGCCTCAGCCCCTCCTCCCTACCCCTCCGAAGGTATTCCGTTAATCAGGAGTAGTCTTTGCTCTTGTTCCACGTATGCTTCCTCATCTGATCCCAGCCACCTACTATCAATAAGCCAGGTATTTCATTAAATGTAAATAAATCATTAATCTTCTATAAGATAGATAAGCTTTCTCACGTGGACAGGGTGATTATCAAAATCCTTATCAACTCAGTTGCCTTCCCTGGGGGGGGGGGGGGGGGGGGTATGTGACCCCTTACGAGGCTTGGGGAGGGATTATGGCAACAGAGGCGTGCTGGTGGCCTTTGCTCCCGTTGCCCTGCCTTTATCCCCGCTGCCAAATCGTTCGGTACTTGCACCGGAGCGACACCCCTGCACGCTGCAGTTTTGCCAGGCTGTGTTTCTGCAAAGTTTGGAAATAGCTGAGCTTATCCGGGAGGGCGGCAGACAGCAGGCCCTGCCTCTGCCCGGCCCAGGCGGCTGCGCTTGCGGGGTGGTCTCTTCTCCTGTCCCCGTGCCCTGCAGTGAGGGTGGGGGGGTTGAGAATGCCCCAGCTTCTCCGAGCCTCCCGACGGCCTGAGAGCGCGCTCGTCAGCTGCCAGCGCCTGCGCTGTTTTGCCACGTGAAAGCCAGCCTGGGTTTTCACTTGTGAAGGTTTTATACCGTCCCTACAAGTAGGTGAGCAGTGTTTTGGTAGAGCGATTTGGGAGCCAGGCACAGATGAGCCGGAATTAATGCTGTAGCGGGGTAGCTCGGTGTCGCTGTGGAAGTGCCGTCACGGGGGGGAAGCGCTGGCTGTCGGAGGACTGTTTAACTGACTGAAAAAGTCATGATGTGAACCAACGGCCAAAACCAGTCCTGGAGAAACCAAGGTTAAGGTGCTTTTTAGTACTGTGGCTGATGGTGGCTGTTTATTGTCATTCAGCCCGTAATTTAGTTGTGCCTGCTGCTGGGTTCACTGCAAGGCAACCGGCTCAGATTTTCTGGCCTGTCTAAAAGCAGTGGTTAATGATGCTCAGCATCCGTACGCCCATCTCCACAGACAGGGAGGGTCCTCTTGCAAACCCCTGGCATTTCCGTGGGATGCAAGGTGTATCCCACGTGTGGGCACAGGGATTCGGGTGGCCTGGTTCATGCGCTGGACCTGCTCGGCTTCTGCTGTCGTTGTAAAGCAGCTCTTGTGCAGGGGGCCTGGAGCGCAGTGCTGAGGCTTTTCTCTCCCTGCAGACGACATCACCTTGACGATAGACGGCAAGGATACCTATGAGGAAGTGAAGACGGCAGGGCGATACAGGTAACCGCTCTGCCTACCTTCTGACCCTCTTTTGGGCAGAGTTTCTGGGAGTTCGTGCCCCACAGGGAGGTCAGATGAAGCACAGCTGCCTTAGGTCAGGCTTTACTTTTGCTGTAACGTGTGCCAGAGCTCCGGTTGCTCCCACCATTTTGGCTTCTGGGAAGCGTCGCAGGCTGGCAACCGCCTGCCAGGGCCTTGCTGTGCCCGGCGGATGGAAGCTCTGGTCCTGAAGCCCCGCTGGGGGTTGGCTCTGTGGGGAGTCTGTGCAGGGCGAGCGTTCCCCGCGTGAGCGGTCGCCGTGGCGTTGGAGGAGACGCGGAGGCTCGGCAAACGAACACTGCACTTTATGCCACGGGCAGGTGGAAGGAAGACGTTCTCGGGACGGTCCCTTGTTTGGGCTTGTCGGGTGTCACGGATGTTCCTGCGGTAAAGGTGGGAAGAGAAAGAGGCAAATGCTCCTGTGGCTTCTGCTTCATCCTTCGCTTGTCTCCCTGCAGGGAATGCAAACGCACCCAAGGTGTGTCCACTACTGACCTCGTTGGCCGCATGCTGCTCATGACTAAGGCGCACCACAGCAACATAGTGAGTCGGGGGGCGCTGGGTGGGAGTTTGGAGTCCAGGACGTAACCCAGCTCTTTCCTTTTGCTGTCCCAAATAGCGGGGGAGCTCCTGGGCCTGGCTCCTAGGTGCACGGAGGACTTGCAAGCTGATTACGGGCAGCAGCAGCAAAACACCCTGCTTATGTTTGCTTAAGCCCGTCTGAGATCAGTGTGATCTCAGCCCACGCCGCTTTGGAAAGGGGCGGGGGGTAAAAGCTTCAATCCCTCGTGATTGCTGTGGGCTTTGGGAACGCTGTGGGAACTACAGGCTGGCCCGTGGCGTCCCCGAGGGTGAAACGGCACAGTGTGCCACGCTGATCTGTCCGCCGGTGCTGCCAGAATTGGAAAGGTCTCTTCCTTCCCACTGAGCTCTGTGCTTCTGCCTTCTGCTGTCTCTGGTCCTGTCAGGCCCTTCTTGGGTCTCCTCCGCTCACTGCCTGCTAGACAGCTCGCCGAACTGAAATAAAATACAGGAAGTAGTTTTATGGTGGTTAATGAGTTGAATTGGCTCGGTAAACAAGCAGTCCAGTGAACGGCGTCACCTACGTACCAGGGGGACAAGACAAGGGACCCAGGAGCGAATCTGGGGGTAGAGGGAGACCTTTCGGCCGCTGAGCTGTTAGGTTGGCTTAGCCGCAACACCCAAGCTCACACCGAGATCCAGCACAGCTGCCGGCAGAGGTCTGAGCCCGTCTCCAGTGGAGTGTCTTTGGAGGAGGGAGGGACGCTGCCCTGTTAGGGGCTTGTGCAGCTGAGGGAGGACATGGATGTGCAGCGCTATCGGGTCTGCAGGTTGGGCAAGAACCGCCGTCACTGTGTGGTGCCAGGCTGGGATCAGATAAGGACGCATTTCATCTGACTCATGCTGGGACACGACTCTGGTTTAGATATTAACTGGTTTGTCAGCATTCCGTGCCAGGGATCAATGGTGCACAGCCAGAGCCTGGACTTCCCAGTGCTTCTGCCACACACAAGCATGTTCTTGGTTGGATGAGCTGTGTGAGTGCTTAAACATTTTGACTCTTTATCTCCCTTCAGGATGAGGACCTAGACTATCGGAAGCACACTGACAACTTTGGGAAGGTAACGTGAGTTCTGGTCATGGGCGTCTTGTTGTTGTCCTGTCTGAGAAGGATTCCAAATGTGCTCTAAGGCCTGCGTTGCAGGATTGTGGTTTTTTTCCCCTACATTTAGTAGTAACCTCAGTAAATGCCTGCTGCCCCCATAAAGTAGCTGCTGTAGTCAGCGAAACGGGGACGTGTGGCTGTACAGGGCCAGCGAGTGAACTGTCCTTCAGCGGCACCACAGAGCTGCTGCGCCCACGGGGCCTTTGCTGCTTGTCTGGCTTGCTTGTCACTTTGTTATCGCCGCTTCCTTTGGGACCCAGCGCCCACAGCTCCAGCCTAGGGACGGCCTCTGTGGGTGCTGCTTTTAGTGCTCATGTTTTTAAAGGTGTCGCATTAGGTCTGGGAAGCATTTACCTAGCAGGCACGCAGCTGGCGTGCTGCGCTGCAGAACTCGCGTGCCTGGTCTTCAAGCAGCAGAGCAGTCCTGGGGCGCTCGGCCGCCGTGTCCAGCTCATGCCTTGGGCCACCTCTAAAGAGCGGTCAGCCCCCCCCCCCTTTTTTTTGTCCTGGGTGTTGGATTGTCCCTGATTAACGAGCACCTGGACCTACAGCTTGAGTAAGCCTTTTTTACTCACAGAGGGTTTGCTGTCCAGGCTGAATCATCGTCTTTGTTCTCCTCCACGTTGGGTTTTTTGGGCAGGCTTTACAGGGCCTGCTGCTCCAGCATGGCTGCTTCCCGGTGCTTGGATGTGGGGAGGATACCTGGGCACCAGGTACCCTGCATGAGCCCCCTTCTGCTTGCTGCCATAGTGTGGCTTGCCTTGGTCCCAGCTGAGTTGAAGTTCTAGCTTCAGGGGGGCGAAGCAGGGCTGGAGCGGGTGACTCGGTGGCTGTTTCCAAAACTGCCGCATGGCGGGGGTAAAGCTCCGTCTTCGGTTCCGCCGGCGCCGGGATCCGGCCCTCGCTGGAGCTCTGGGTGATCCCTTCCCAGGGCGGCGTGCCATCGGCCGGGTGGACGCCTGGGCTGCCTGAAGGCTGGAGAAGAGTGTTGGTAGTCGCGTGTTGTGGCCCGCAGGAAGCCTTGCCTCTCCTGGAAATCCGAGACTGCCCTGCTGCCTTCCTCCTTCCTCAGCTTCCTTCTTGGCGTCTCCTTAGCTGGCTGTTGAGGGGACAATCCAGCCCGTGTTTGACAGAGCGAGAAGGGCTTCCGTGAGGTTGCACGGATATTGGGTGCCAGGAGCGTGGAGTGTCCAGGCTGCTGAGAGCCGTGGCGCTTGCTAGCGAGCGGAGGCCGGCGCATCGCCTGCCGCTGCGCTCTGCGTGTCCAGACCCGCTCTGGGGCCTGAAGAGGAAACCTCTGCGCTCTGTGTTTTCCCAGGGGCCAAAAGGTCACAGTCCCTGGACTGGCGTCTCGCAGTTCCTGCAGACATCTCAGAAGATCATCCAGTTTGCTTCAGGGAAGGAGCCACAGCCGGGGGACACTATCATCTACGTGGCCGGAGCCTTCGACCTGTTCCGTATCCTTGAGTCTGTTTTGTCGAGAAAGTAGTGTTGGTCTTCTTGTTTGATGTTTTCACGTTTCGAGGCACCAGACTTGGACATTTACCTCTCTTTTTTTTATTTTTTTATCCTTTCCTGTAGGTGTGCGTGTGAGGGGGGGAGGCAGGAGTCCTCACTGGCAGTTTCTTAGTCACAGGGCACTGAGAAGGGAGCCCCAGCTCCTCTCCGGAGGGCTCTGTGGCTGTTGCGAGGTACCCTCCACACTCCCCCGGTCCCACTCGGGGCCGTCTCACGGACTGGCTGTCACAGACCAAGTGCCTGCGCGGGGAGGGCGTCTGGAGCAGATGCTTCATCCCTGGCACAGTCTTTGAGGTGTTGTGCCAGAACACCCAAAACAGGCAGAAATTCTGGACAGGGGCGAAGCTGAGTCCATGTAAGGTGGAGCTGGAAAGACGTCTGGCTTTTGCCCAGAAGCTGTGGAGCCTGAGGAGGGAGGCGGCAACTGTTCTTGGGGCACAGGCAACAAGTAATGCAAAAATAAAATCCTTGGGATGCCTGTCTCCCACGGTGGCTTTTCAATGCTATTTCTGTCTTCCTTTCCCTGTTCTGCATGTTAGCTTCAATTCCTTAAACAGGTCTACAGACATCGGGCATGTGGATTTCCTGGAGAAGGTTCACCAGCTGGCAGAGAAACCCTACATCATCGCTGGGCTGCACTTTGATCAGGTCTGCGTGTAATGCTGCCCAAAGACAGAGCAGCAGCTCTTTCTGAAGGAAGCAGGCTGTGCTCTGGAAGGCAGGGCAGGGATCCTGTACTGGGCAATGCAGGGTCTCCGTGCTGGGAGAAAGTGAGAGGAAAAGGGGGTGGCTTTGTCTCTCTCCTAATTGTGCCTGGTGCTTTCCCGTAGGAAGTAAATCGCTACAAAGGGAAGAACTATCCCATCATGAACATCCACGAGAGAACGCTCAGTGTCTTGGCCTGCAGGGTAGGTGCCCCCGCGCTGTTCCAGAAATTGCCTGGAGCTCGATGGTGTTCGCCTGTAGCCAACAGTCCTGTGCGAGTTCTCTGGTGCGCACGGAGAAGGCAAAGACAAAACTGATGGCGCTGGGCTGCCAGAGGTGCTGGCGTGCTCTCAGGGGGAGTCCCTGGGCCCCTCTCCTCCTGGCTGACCTGAGCTACCGAGCCCGTGCACCGCTGCTCCGCTGGCAGTGAGGAGGCAGGGTGCCTTACGGGGTGCTGCTCTGCGGCTGTGTTCTTGTGGGAAACTGCCTGCTGCCACAGGGGAGAAAATTCCTGGGAAAGAAATGTGGGGAGACCCAGAAAGGTGTGCCCTGAGCAACTGGCTGTTGCGTTTGCTCTGTCCACTCCAGAAAGCACATTCTTCAGTGGAACAAAAAAGTGCTGCGTGACAGGCAGTAGCTGCTGAACCCACTTTCCTGTTCCCTTGTTTGAGTCCCTGACTTGGTGACTGTCAGGTGACCTGGCCAAGTCTGTTTAGGAAGCCGGCTGGCCTCTGTTTTGGGTCTTTTTATTTATTTTTTTTCCCATCTCAACTCTTTGCCTGGTTTCTTTTCTAGTATGTCTCGGAAGTGGTGATTGGAGCCCCCTACGCTGTCACGGCCGATCTGCTGGATCACTTCAGGGTGAGATGTACATGAAGATGTTGGGGTCCGATGTGCTAAAGTGGTGCAGGAGAACACGGGGGCAGCAGGGAGGTGCTCCCGCTCAGCCGGATTGCAGGGAGCTCCGGCTGCGCTGCCCAGCCTGGTACAGGAGGGGCGGCTTTGCTGATCTCCAGATGCGCTGCAGTGAGTGCAGTGGCAGGGAAAGTCCCTGTCACCTTTTGGATCTCGTCAGCGGCTTTGTGTCCTCTTCCAGGTAACGCTTGTGTGTCATGGGATGACTGAGGTGGTGCCAGACAAGGATGGGTCTGATCCGTATGAGGTAAGCTACCAGCTGCTGTTGTCCATGCTGCTTTATCAGCTTTTGATAGGTACAGCGTGGCTTTGTTCGTGTGGCTTTGTTTGTGTTCCCAAGCCGAGAACGCCACCCCAGTGAGTCCTTGGCAGGTGATGCTGGTCCTCACCCCCCCTGAGGGGAGCTACCTGGAGCAGAGCCTGTAAATCATTCACAGCGGCTCCATTCACTGTTTTGTTTTGCCCGTTTCCGATGCCTTCATGGCAGCGTGAGAAACCCTGCAGCCTTCGCTCTGTGCCCGTCCTGTGCAGCCTCGCTCAGCTCCCACACCCGCGAAGCCTTGCTTTCAGCAGGTACTTAGGCTGCCTCCTAGGAGATCACTTTGTGCCGTGCCTGGCCGGGCGCCCGCAGGACCTGCCGCGACTTCTGCTCAGCTTTCCCTCCCGGGCTGTAAACCCAGAGGTCCCACATGTTTTTCACAGCTCCGGCTGTTCTGTTTGTTCACAGGAACCGAAGAGACGTGGCATTTTCCAGCTGGTGGACAGCGGCAGCAATCTCACCACAGATTTAATTGTGCAAAGAATCATCAAGAACAGGTTGGCTTTTTTCGTCTCCCGGTTCTGTCGTGTACTGTTCCGTCCAGCTTGTCTGGGGACTAATGAATGGGCTCAAACGGGAAGAGAAGGGCTTATCTAAAGGCACGGAGTCGGTGAGCCGGTCCCTTGTCTTCCACAGCTTGGGCAGGCTGCTTAAATGTGGATGTACTGGACTGTACAGGAAAAGGAGCAGCCGAGCTCTCCGTGTCAGAACGTGCTTCACAGCACATTTTATTATTTTTCCTCCTCCTCTATTAATGATAAAATTTCCTTGCTGTGTTCTTGGGGGTTTAGCATGTTGCTTCGTTGAGAGCTTTGTTCTTTTAGGCCCGAGCCCTTCACCTTCAGGTCACCATGGCTCATGTCAGTGCTAAACTTTATTTTGGTGTTACGGCACTCAGTGGAGGCAGTGACAAGCATTAATAGCTGTGTTCCGCAGAGGGAGGAGTAAGTAGTGTTTAGTGTGGGAGCCCAGGGCTTCAGAGTGATGGTGTTGTGGTTTAACCCCAGCTGGCAACGAAGCATCGCCCAGCCGCTTGCTCACTCCCCCTCCTCGGTGGGATGCGGGAGAGAATTGGGGAAAAAGGGAAAACCTGTGGGCTGAGATAAACACAGTTTAATAAAACAGCAGAGGAAAATAATAATGGTAAGAGAATGTATGGAATACACAAAACAAGTGGTGCACAATGCAACTGCTCACCACCCGCTGACCGATGTCCGTCCCGTCCCCGAGCAGCGATTGCTCCCCCCCCCAGTTGATATGCTGAGCGTGACGCCGTGTGGTCTGGAATGGCCCTGGGGCCAGTTGGGGTCGGCTGTCCTGGCCGTGCCCCCTCCCAGCTCCCTGTGCCCCTGGCAGAGCAGGGGAAGCTGAGAAGCCCTTGCCTGGTGCGAGCCCTGCTCAGCACCCACTGAGCCATGGGGGTTACCGACATTCTGCCAACTGCTAGGAAGAAAAAGCTCTGTGCCAGCCGAAAGCAGGGCGGATGGTAACGGTTGAGGGAAGTGCTGGGTGCTGGCTCTCCAAGAGGAGCCTGGGGGCTGCTGGTGAGGTTTCTGAACTACTCCCGGAATGAAGTGGTGTAGGAGAAGGCAGAGCTCCCCTGCTCCAGGGGCTTTTAGTCTGCTTGAGAGGTGGATGGATGAGAACCTCATGGCATTTTGTGGTTGATGCAGGCTGGAGTTTGAAGCTAGGAACCAGAAGAAGGAAGCAAAAGAGCTGGCTGTGTTGGAGGCCATGAAGAGACTGGAAGAGGAGCAGCACTAGGCCAGCAGAGCGCCGATGCATGGGTCGCAGAGCGCCGCAGCCTCGCCCTCTCGAGGAGCAGACGCTCTTTGAGGGGGGGGGGGAACCCCTGGACAGGGACACTGCTGCCGGCATGCAGGATGTGCTGTCCTCCCCTCTTCTGTTCTAGCTCCTCCTGCTCTAATTATGCAGCCATAATGAGTTGGGATCCTGCTGCCTAGTTTTTCCTCCGTTAATCAGCCCCCATCATCCCTTTTCCCAGGAGGAGATTTGACAAAAGAAAAAAAAAACCCCACCAAACCACAAACTGTTTTAATTATAACTAATGTTTTAACATGTTCACGTGCTTTTACGTTCTGCCATTTCTGGCTTTTAGTAGGAGGGAAACGGAGCAGCTGCCCAGGGCCCCTCTGTCCTGACTCGAGTCTGCGTTCCAGAGCGGCCTTTCGGGCGGTGGTGGGGGCGGCTGCACAGGCTGGCGAGAACGAGAGCGGCCTCCCCGGGAACGGCTGCGGCTCCTCCCGCGAGCTTTGGGTTAGGGACGCCGGGCCACCGCGTGCTGGCTGCTGGAGGTGCTGACGGGCCCTGTGCCCTGGGGTTCGCCCTGCGCCCTCTTCTCAGCTGCTGCCCCTGCACGAATGCCAGACCCAAAGCTACTTCGGGTTCGGCTGGGTGAAGCCTCTCTCCGCTGCGGCTGGTGCCAGCAAATCGTTTGCTGCCCCAGGAGCGGGCAGCAGCCGCTGAGAGGGGGGGCGGCTGTGGCACGGGGACCCGCGGTTCTGCGGTTTCCCTGGTGGGCTGAGGGGTTTCTCCAGATGTGGGAACCCTGGGGGCTTTTGCCAAAGGCTCTCGCTGTCACGAGGCAGCAGGACCCGGTGCTGCTCAGGGCCCTGTGTGCTGCTGCTGCCGGAGTCCACCTTGTGCCTGATGGGTTACCTGAGGGAGGGACCTCGTTGCTGAGATTTCATGGCTGTTTTCTGACATGTGGCAGGCGTGCCCCCGCGGGGAGGTGCAGGTGGGTGCTGGGCTGAGCCCCTTTCTGCCTCTTACATTCCAGGGTGCTGCGGTGGGTGTCCTGGGCTGCTCCCTGCGCTGTGCTGGACGGTCCTTCCACGCCAGTTCTGTTGTCCTCTCTGTTGTAAACCTCCGTTGCTGATCATTAATAAAATGTTGAAGAGTTGTATGTTGGTCTCTTGAGGGCTCGAGCCCGGGCAGCAGAAGGGGCCAGGCCCCTGGCTGGAGACTCTTCTACAGCGGCTTTTCCCGGGAGCTCTGATGGGAGCCAGGGAGAGGCCGCTGTGTCCCGAGAACGCGCTCGGTGCCCTTGGGCAGCCCAGCCTGAGCTGCGGGGCACGTTGGGCTTGTGGTGGCCCAGGGATTAGGGATCGCTGGCTCGAAGCTGCTTGTTCTCACTGTGGGAGGGGGGTTTTTGCTGAATTTGCTAGAAAATTGAACGAGAATGTGTGTGTGGGGTGTCTTTGCTTTCCTTCTGTTCCGGGATTTTATGTTTTCTGGACTCTCAAATTGCAGCAGAATTTGCACTGGAAAGGTGAGTGTCTCAGCAGTTTGGTGGGTATAGAGGGAGGAGGTGACCTGAATTTTTCTGCTGCTCACTTGGTCTGCGAGCAGCCGCCGTGGGTCTGTCCTGCTGCCCGGAGGGGCTGCGGCGGGGACAAGTCAGCTGTGGAGCTCAGGGTCTCACGGCTGCGTAGTTGCTAATCCCAGAGCCTGTGTTCGCATATTGGCATTTCAGGAATGAGTTGAACAGAATATTCATAGGACACACTGATGTGTCGTCTGTGACAAGAGCCAAGACGCCCCCTATGTGGGATGCTCCCTGCCAAGCACCGGGCCAGAGGGGACTAGAGGGACTGGAGAACTCGGAGCCCCCTCTCCCGCTGTAGCTGGAGCCCCTCGGGCGCCTGGGGCAGAACGGCGGCCCCGTCCCTGCGCCGTGGGTGGGTCTGTTCATCCTGGGCTCCCCCAGCTGCCCCTGGCAGCCCCAAGGCCACTGCTGAGACCCAGACGCTCCTGCTCGGGGGGGATGTGGAGGGCAGTGACAGGCTCCGGGTGCTCCCCGGGGTGCCAGTGCTCCACAGAAGGGCTCTCCAGCAGCGGGACCGTGCTCTGCAAGGAACGGTTCTGCAGCTGGAGGAGAGGAAAGGGCAGCCCTGGAGGGTGTGGGAGAGACCCCAAACTGCTGCTGCCCTTTCTGGCAAGAAGGACGATGATGCTGCTGCTCTAGGAAGGTAAAGCCTCTCTTGCCATGGTGGTGGCTGTGGTGAAAAGCCTGTTGCTGTGACCCCTGCCCGTCCGGTGACGCTCCCCGGGGTCTGGGGAATGGCTGCTCCCCGCCAGCGGGTCCAGGCAAGCCCTTGCTCATCTCCTGTGCGGAGGCTGCAGCTCTCCAGCCGGAGCCAGGGCTTTTCCCTTCCTGACCGGCGGTAACGGTGGCTGCTGCTGGGCAGGTCGGGGATTTGTCCCCAGGGGGACCGGCCCTTCTGCAGGCTGCGACCTGGCTCCCTGTTCAGCTGCGCCCCAATGGAAAACAGGGGCGAGCTCCTTGCTGGCCAGCCGGGGGTCTCAGCTGCCCTTCGGGTCTGTGGGATCGGGCTGAGCCCTGTCCTTGTCCCGGCCGCAGTCGGAGTGGGGCAGCAGGTTGAGGAGTGGGGCGAGTCCCAGCCCCAGCCTGGAGGAGAGGGGCTCAGGCCACAGCTTTGCCTGCCGTGGGGCGCAGGCAGCGCAGCCACTGGGCACTGGGGTGCACGTGGGACCCCATTGTGCTGGGGCAGAGCTGGTGCTCTGCTCTGGCCCGCGTCAGGGCCCTGTGTGCCCTCCTGCCGAAACCCCGCCGCTTCGGGGCACGTCGGCTCCACCGCCTGGAGCTGGCAAAGCCGCTCCTTGTCCCGAAGCAGCTGTGACTCCGAGCTGTCGGCCCCTTCCCGGGATCTGCTGGCTGCTGAGCGCACCAGTAACGCCTCTGCAGCGTACGACCCCCTCCCGGAGACCGCAGAAGGGTTCGTCATTAAAAACAAACAACTCCGCCACGGTGACACATCTACCCCGGGCCCTGCATCTGCATGCGGATGAGCCGCCGCTGGGCCCCAGGCAGGTGCTGCTGTTATTAAAAACTGACACAAGTATTTTATTTCTGCTCTCACCGAGCGCGGGTGCTCGCGCCTGTTTGCGTGGAAACGTCAGCTTCGCTCGCTCAGCTGGGGCGCAGTGGAGCTGCTGCTCCTCGGGGGCGCTGAGTTTACTCTGAAAACCTTTGCGTCTGATGTTCCTTGCTCCAAGTGCCTCTGGGCCCTTCTTGTGAGCTGTTGTTTACTGACAACCTGAGTCCTGGGGGCAAAAACGAGGATGGAGTTAAAGTTGAGGGGGGGTAGTTGGGGGGAAGTGTGAATTTCAAGTCTGTGATTTTGTTTTCTATGATTGGTTTTTTGTTTGTTTGTTTGTTTGTTTTCCATATCTCCCCCACCCCCTCGAGCACAGAAGATCAAGACTCTGGTTCCTGCACCCATCCTGAGGAGCCTCCCCCCCCACCTTGCGATGCAGATTGCGGGGAGTGCCTGACATTTCTCTAATGGGAACTAATTTGCTGGACAGTTGTAGCAGGTGCCTTAATTAACTCTTGTAAGAGCAGTCTCAGCTGCCGGGGCACTCGTGGTGCCCATGGGATTGCAGAGGCGGGGCTGAGCTCAGTGGTGGGCACTGGAGCCCCACGACAGCTCCAGTGGGTGCTTACACTGACCCGTGCTGTGGTGGGGACACCGGGCCATGTCCTCTGCTGTGGTTGGTGGCCCTGGTGCCCACCAGGTTTCCTGGAAAGACCAGTGGCTTCCAACTGGGCCGTGCTGTGCCCTGGGGCGGGCAAGGGCCTTGCCAAGACCCACGCACTGCAGCACGGCAGGATGGTGTGAGGCTGGGCTGCAGCCAGGGGCACTCGGAGGGGGGAACGGGGGGGCTCCTTTCATAAAGAGCATGGTGTCCCCCGGGGGCAAGCAAGCAGCCCTTGCTGGGTGAGGCAGAGCCCTGGTGACTCCCACAGGGACAGGGACTGTGACCAGGATGGATGCTGCACTCCCAGCCTTGACCCTGGGGAGGAGGTGGCCCCCCCCCGGTTGGCTGGCAAGGGGTGCGTGTGTGTCCTGGCCAGGGAGCAGCTGGTGTTGGGGGGCTGCTGCCACCCCACTCTTGTCACCAAGCCCATGTCTGGCTGCCACAGCACAGCTGGGTGCCCCAGTGCCAGGCAGGGGCTGTGCCTGGGTCTCCTGCAGTGCAGGGGGGGAGCAGGACCCTTCCCCACAGGGGCAACATGGGGACAGGAGTGCCCTGCCTGCAGTCACTCACTGCCCAGCAAAGCCCCATCTGTTCCTGCTGCTCCCCGCAGCTCAGCCCAGCACCGTGCTGTCAGCACGGGCTCCCCAGGCTGTGCCCTGCAGCCAGCGGGTGTCAGGCTGGCCCTTGGGGCTGCCAGCGGGGCAGCAATTGGCCAGTGATGATCAGCAAGTGTGTGTTTGTTTTTTTTTTTCTGCCGGGTGTTTGAGCAGCCATGGCACCCAGGGAAGGAATGGCCGCTCACAGGGGCCTGGGGGCAGCGAGGCCAGAGCCCTGCTGGTGCTGTTGTGGGTCCCTGTGGCTTGGTGGAACGCAGAGGCTGAGTCAAAGCAGGCAGCAGGAGGCAGGTGCCGACCAAGCCCCCCTGCCACTGCAATGCCCACAATGAGGTAGGGGATGGGGCTGCCCATCCCCCTGGGGACCCAGGAGCCCCTGCACACTCGCAGGCTGGGGACTATGATCAGCTCCAGCCCCAGTCCTGCTGCCCCCTGCCACACTCCCAGCCAGGCTGTCGCTGCCCTCTTCCCGGAGCATCTCTGGAGCACCGAGCATGATGTCCTGCCCCCTGCCCAGGGCACAGCCCATCCCCAGCTTTGTTTGGCCTGACCCGGGGCAGCCCCTGACCCAGACAAGGCCCTGCAGGGCTCGGGGAGCTCAGGAGCAGGGGAGCTCAGCAGCCTCGTGGGCGAGATGATGCTTCTGCACCGCTCTCGCTGGCAGAGCTGCCCTGAGCTCCCCAGACCTGGGTGGGCTCCCCCCACCCCACAGCACCTCCCTCCCCTGCAAGGACAGACACGATGGAGCCAGCCCAAGCACGTTTATTGTCACCAGAGAGCCACCAGTGCCGGCTCAGGCATCCGCACACTCCACAGGGTCCAAGGACACGGTCACATCTGCCTTGCACTGGAGAGCACTGGGGGCTCCAGGCAGCACCCGGCAGCTCCGCGGCTCGGGGGCCACATCCATCACGCACAGCGCCTGCAGGGGAGACCATCAACAGGGACCGGGGTCCCCAGGCAATGCAGCACAGGGTGGGGGATGCCTCCGCCGTACCCAGCGCCTGGCAGGCAGAGGACTGCACTCCTGCTGCTCGCTGCGGCACGGGGTACCGTGGGGCCGGGGGCCAGTCCCAGCACAAACCATGCCCAGAGTCCCGTGGGGAGCAGGCCCAGCGCCCACCGTGCCCCAGGCCCCCGGTACTCACCGTGGTGTGGAGCTGCGCAGGCAGGCGGGCCGAGCTGGGCAGCAGCATGCCGGGGTCGGTGTTGTCGCGGCGGGCGTGGGGCGAGCGGCGGAGGCTGGAGAGCAGCCCCGAGGCTCTGCCCACCGAGTAGTGGTGGGGCCCGGCCGCCTGCCTGTACCAGAGCTCGGCGGGGCGGCAGAGGCAGAGCAGCGCCAGCCCCAGCCCCAGCCAGCGGGCAGCGCGCATGGTGCCGGCGGGACCGCAGCGCTCCGGGGCCGCCCCCGCCGCCGCCTTTATAACCGGGCGGGGGGCCCGCCCCCGTCCCGCCCTCCCGGGGCGGTGGAGCCCGCGGGGAAGGAGCTGCTCGCCGGCGGCCCTGGCCGCCGCCCCCCCCCCCCGCGCCCGGCGGAGCCGCTTTCCGCCCCCGAGCACCGATCTCAAGCGCAGAAGGACACCGGGCACCGGAGAGGCGAGCGGCGCGGCCGCACGTTTATTGAGAGCGACCCGGCCGGGAGCGCGGAGCGGAGCGGGGCCCGGGGCGGGGCTGCCGGCGGCGGGAAGCGGCCCCGCGGCCCCCTCGCCGCTGGCCGTCACTCCTTGAATTTCCACTCCTGCCGGCACATGGGGCAGTGCTGCTGGACCTGCTGCGAGTTCAGCCACTTGAGGATGCAGTGCATGTGGAAGCAGTGCGAGCACTGTCCCCACACCAGCGGGCAGTCGTCGCCGGGCACCTTGCCTGCGGCACGGACGGCGCGTCAGGCCCGGCCCGGCCCGGGGCGCCGCGGGGGGGGGGGGGGGGGGGGGGGGGGGGGCCGCAGCGCCGGGGCCGCCCCGCCCGCCCCCCCGCCCGCACTCACAGTCGGGGCAGCAGCCGTTGAAGGCCATCCGGCAGATCCCGCAGTTCTCGTCGTTCGCCACCCACAGCCAGGAGGCGACGCCGTGCCAGCTCCGCACGCGCACCCGCATCGCCCGCCCCGCCGGAAGTCCCGCCCCGCTCCGCCGGAAGTCCCGCCCC
>JADKXX010010854.1:0-38909 GCA_017310255.1 Butorides virescens | reverse complement strand
GGGGCGGGCGGCGGGATGGGGCGGCGGGCCCGCGCAGGGGGCGGCGGGGCTTTGGGCGGGCCCGCCGGGCGGCCCTTTGTCCGCTCCCGGCGGGGCCGGCAGCGTGGCTGGCGGCGGCCTGTGGCCTGCGGTGCCCCGGGCCGGTCAGCGAGGTCCCGGTCTCGTTGCAGCCGAAGCAGCTCCCCGAGAAGTGGCAGCACGACCTGTTCGACAGCGGCTTCGGGGCGGGGGCCGGCGTGGAGACCGGCGGGAAGCTGCTCGTCTCGAACCTGGACTTCGGCGTCTCGGATGCGGACATCCAGGTAGGGGGCTCGGGAGCGGCCCCACGGGGTGCGCGGGGGGCGTTTGCTGGGGGTTTAATTCATAGCATTGGGGTTGGGTGTGTTGGGCGCCCGTGGGAGCTCCCCAGGCCCCGCTCCCTTCTGCGGCCGGGATGGAAGGGCCCCCAGTGAATTAGCTCTGCGCTGGTGATGGGGTTTGTGCCGCGAGGGTCTGTCCCACAGCAGTTCTGGTGATCTCGAGGGGCTGCAATTCAGAAAAGCCGCTGTCTTGTGCAGAGCGGCAGCCACCTGCAGTGTAAGTGACTGTGCCACAGCACACATGTGGGAAAATGGCAGTGTTTGGCTGGATCCAGCCGTGACTGGAGAATTTAGTGTAAACTGCATAAACGCCTAAGGTCTGTGTAACCGCGGAAATCCTGTAACCGCACTGTGCGTGCGTCTGCGCGCTCTGTTTTTATGGGACCTGTTTGTGCAGCGGTCTTAAAGTCGCGTTCTGTTGAGCGTCGCGGTGTTCCTACGGGCGCATCCATCGGCGTAACTGGGGGACCCATTTGTGAGGGCGAGCATGCTCCCCGGTGCCGCAGCATCTGTGGTACCTGGTGTGTTAAGTCTTCCAGCTGAGTCGCCCGTCGTAGTTGTATCCTTCGTTTTGGCCATGCCTTGGGCAAGAACCTGCCGGATTCTTTCCATTGGGTGTATTGTGCAATCTGTCTCTGTGGCTGCGCAGGTTGGGAGGGGCTGAGGCCTGGTGCTCCCACCCGTCTCTGAGGGCACGGTCACGAGTGGGCAGCGAGTTGTGCAGAAATAAATGTTTTCAAATAACGGGTGCGTCCCCAGTGGGGGTTCTGCTGGCCTGGTCACGCTGCAAAGCGCTTCCTTTTAAACTGGCTTCTGGTCCTCACCAGGAAAAACCAAACAACCGCTTCTGTGCTTTTTCATCCGTTAACTCATTCCAGTTGCCCCGCGTGCTGATCTGGCCGTGTCTGGGGAGTTGGAGGTGAGCTTTTCCAGGTCACCTAGTTACTGGCTAATGCGCTTAAAGCCACCTCTTTTCCTCATGTAACTTCAGATTTGGTTTAAATAAGATTCTTGTTTGTTATAGCCAGGCCCTGATGTGTAAAATGTGGCTCTGCGACGTCACCTCAGTTTAACCAGCTCCTGCGCTTTGTGTGGCAGCTGAAATTCACCTTTTCCGCCGCTGGCTTGGGCTGAGGCGTGGATGAACTTCCACCTATGGCTTATTTAGCAGCAAGGCTGACTTAATGGTTTGCACCTATTTGTGCAAATAATCCCATAATTTAGCGCTGCCTCAGATGTGGTGCTTGCTTTCTTTGTTTCTATGCTAATCGCATCATTAACGTGGTATGGCACAGCGCAGGAGCAGGCAGCAGGCAGGAGCCTCAAACGTGCTTTGCTCCCGGAGGGGCGTCGCTCCCGGAGCGTTCGCTGCTGCTTGGGAGGAACCCGCGCTCCCTGCAGTGCAAGGAGAAGCTGGCTCTGGAGAGGTGGCCGAGCGCTGCCTCACCTGCGTCGCGCTCTTCCAGGAAGCTTCTGTCGAGCGCCGTGTAACGTTCACCACTGGTGAATGGGTACAAGGGAGGAGCTGGGCTGCAGCCCTGCCTGAAGCACGTACAGTGCTCTGCTGGGGGCCTGGGCAGTGACTCGCAGAGGCAGCTGCGTGGCCGTCTGGCGTTGTGGCCGGCGCTGTGGGAGGGGGCCCGTCCCCCTGGGCTCCTGGCAGCTCTGGTGTAGCCGTGGAGCTTTTGAGGCGCGGGGTATGGCAGAAACTCGCGGCAGTGAGGTGTCCTTGTTGACTTCCTAAATGTGGCACCTGAGAAACAAAATTAGTGGCTCCGTTGCTGCCTCTTCGTTTCCATCCTTTGTGACAGCAAGTGATGGACTCGAGCAGAGGACTTCCCTCATCTGTTTTGGGGCTTTAGTTCCTAATGGGCTGTGCTTTAAATTGCACCCGATCTAGTAAGGATTTAAGGGGGGGCGGGGGGAAAGCTCAGCACAATGACAGTGCGATCATCTCGTGAATCCCTGTGTTCATACAGGATCATCCTTCCTCTATGAAATGGATTAGGGTCTGGATTATTTTTAAATAGTCACCCCATTGACTCAGCCTCAACAAAAAGACCCGCAGTGTCCCCGGAGCCTGCTTTGCTGGCTGCTAACGTGCGCCCTGTGAATATGAAGTCCTGCCTGTTTTTACCACCTGTGGTGACTTTCTGAACTCCTTCTGATGGGCTTGTGCTCCCCTCTCTCATCGGTGCTTTTTCCAAGTTGCCAATTATGTTTTGAAAAGTGCTTGTGATTGCGGGGGCAGTTGTGTCTGGGGAACTGCCAGCGCCGTCCCTTGGCTGTGCAGTATTTGCAGTGCTAACGGACACGTGCGCTCTTCTCCCTCTCTTTCTCAGGAACTCTTTGCAGAGTTTGGGACCTTGAAGAAGGCAGCTGTGCACTATGACAGATCTGGCCGCAGTCTAGGGACAGCAGACGTGCATTTCGAAAGGAAGGCAGATGCTCTGAAAGCGATGAAGCAGTACAACGGAGTCCCCTTGGACGGTGAGTCTGCCTGGCCGTCTCCGTAGCTTATTTCACTGGCTGGCTGGAGCAGCCCGCGTGCCTGTGTCCCGCACACGGACTCACGGGCTGCTCTTCCTCCAGGGCGCCCCATGAACATTCAGCTGGTCACGTCACAGATCGACACACAGAGGAGACCAGCACAGAGGTGAGATCCGTGCGGCCGCGGGAGTCGCTCTGCCCGGTCAGCACGGGGCGGGAACGTGCCTGGTGCCTCTCTGTAGGAAACGTGGATCCGTCTCCCGTTTGGCAAACTTCTGTGTGCCTGCTTGGGTTAACGGGATACGCTAAAATGGGTGCTTTTTAAAAATCACAGTGTAAACAGAGGTGGCATGACCAGAAACCGCGGTGGCTCAGGAGGATTTGGTGGTGGAGGAGGCAACAGGCGAGGTACTCGTGGCGGGAACAGAGGGAGAGGCAGAGGAGCTGGAAGAACTTCCAAACAGCAGCTCTCCGCAGAAGAACTAGATGCACAGCTGGATGCTTACAATGCCAGGGTAAGTGCTGCCCGGGCGCTGCCCGCAGGCTCCCCGCAGCATCTCGTTCTGGGAGCTGGCAGGAAAGAGAAAGTGTTTCCCCGGTTGTTGGGCCAGAGCAGTCTCCCTCTAAAGCCAAGCAGTGCCTTGGTCTGGCCGTTGGCTTCACTTCCCAGAACACTTTGTCAGCTACAGTTACTGGGAACCGAGAAGCAGCCCCTGTTCCAGCTCACTGGGGCTGGTGTGGGGCCGGCTTTTCCCTAGCTGGAACGGCTGTGGTGAGCAGTAGCTGCATAACAAACCCCACAGAGATAATGGGCTGCAGAGATGGAAAAACAGAAAGACAAAAACTCTGTGAAATAACAACATGGGGTGCTGACAGAGGAAAGGTGGGAACTGGGGTGCTGGCGTCGTTTGCTGCCTTCAGAACTGGCTCGGGCGTCTCTGCCGCAGCCAGATTAAAATCTTGGTAGAGAAGCGACTGCGTGTGCACAATGACAGCGGAGCTGGTGGTGTAGGAACGGGACAAAAACGGGTGAGCGTATGGAAGGAAGTGGGATGGGCAGAATTCCAGAAAGAAGCGGCACGGGCGTGTCTGGTGGTTTGGAACAGCCGCCTCTGGCCTTGGGGATGCGTAAACGGTGCGCTGTGGTGGCTCGGCCGTGCCCGGGTTGCCGGGCGCTCCCGGGCCAGCGCCTGGACGCGTCCCCATCCAGCAGCGCCGGGGGAGCGCAGCGGTTTGGCGGGGCTCCGGGGGCGCGCGGTGACGGCTCCTCTCCTCTCCTCTCTTCCAGATGGACACCAGCTAAAGCAGCGGGCGGCGGGCGCAGGGAAGGACTCCGCTCTGGCTCCACGCTCCCCGGCGGCGCTGCGGCTGCGGCTACTAATACCGAGGATGGGATTTGTTTTACTTTTGCGTTCTGGGATAGGTTTTAAACTCCTGTAAAGGTTTTTTTTAATTCCGAAGCAGACCTGTTTTGTACCGAGTTATTTTTGGGATAAATTTTACTGGTTGCCTGTTGGGCCGAGGTGGCTTTTTCACCTTTGCCGTAATAAAATAGAACCGTGTCTAGAGCTGTGGACGCCTGCTCCGCCGTGCCCGCCCCGCCCGCGCGCGCGCGCGCCTTCCCGCGCCCCGCCCCGCGGCGCTCTGCCCCTCCGCCCCAACTCTATCGTCCGTCCCGCCATCGCGCGCCTGTCCCCCGGGCCAATCAGCGCGCCGGGCCGCGGCCGGAAGTGAGGCGCGGGGCTCGGCCTGGTATAACGGGAAGTGACGGGCGTGTCCCGGAAGTGCGGGGGCGCGCGGGCGGCTGGGCGGATCCCGGCGGCGTTGTCACCGCAGCGCGGAGAGCGAGCAGGGCCGGTAGGGCGGGGCCGGCCGTGGGGGAGCGGCGGGGACCGAGCCGCGGCGGCGGGCGCCTCCCTGGGGGCGGTGAGGCGCGGGAGGGCGTTGAGGGCGCGGGGCCGCGCCGGGGCCTGGCCGGGCCGGCCGCACCGCGCCCCGCTGGCTCCGGGCCGCGGCAGGGGCCGGGGCGCGGCCGAGGTGCGGGAGCGGGGCCCCGAGCGCCCTTGCACGACCTTCGGAGGGCTGGGGCAAGGCCCTGCCCGCGGCGGGGGCCGCTCCAGAGCGGAGCTCTCGGGGCACGGGGGCCGCAGCTGGGGCGAAATGCGGGCGGTTCGGGGCGGCTCGTGCTCCGCGGGGGAGCGGGCGCTGCTCCCAGCCCTCCCCGCGGGTTCCTCTCCCTGCCTGGGCCGCGGGGGGCGGTGAGGAGGAGCGCGGGCCCTTTTCGCTTTGCAGGGCGTTGGGAGGTGCAAGTGCTCTCGCTTGTCTCAAACAGATTTTCCGTAAATAGCTTCTGGTTACGAAATGAGGCACTTGGAAGCAACTTCCTCAGGGTCGATTTCCTTCCGTGTTACAGTAATTAAAGAGCCCGGTTTATCCCCCTCAACGCTGTAGGCAGGGCACGTTTTAAAGCAGCAGGGCCCACGTGCATGAAGGCAGCAGTTCGGCTCCTGCAGGAGGTATCGGTTCTCCTCCTTCCTTTACAGCCCTGCCGGAAGGATTGCAATGTCTTCCCTGGCTCCATAGGCCCTTTGCAACAAGTCTGAAAGTTGTAACTTCCTTTTCTTAAGACAAGAAGAACTCCCAGTTACGCTAAGCAGCTAAATTGTCGCCCTGAGGGTTTTGGGTCTAGTCCAGAGTGCTTTGTTGCTCTGGTTGTCCAAGCATTCTTCCAGTGTGGGTATTCGTGTCCCATAACTGCCGAGCAGAGGCGGTTTCATTGTAGTAGTAGTGTTCCACTGCGGGGACGAGCAGCAGTTTGTACGGATGGGTCACGCTCTCGGTGGTGCCCGTGGCTGCAGCGCCGGGGTCGCCACACGGGTGGCGGTTGCAGCCAGACTGCAGCCCGTTTACCCACGTATAGGACTGCGAGAGTGTTTTAAACTTCTGAAGCTGTGAGGGTGTGGAACTGCCTGCTCGTGCCTTTGGTTTTGCTCTTGATGGTTAACACCTTGCAGCTGAACGGCACTCCAGGGTTATGTTACGAACAAAAAAAAACCAAACCAAAAAAACCCCCCTACATCTCCAAACTGCTGAGTCCCTGAAAGGCAGCAGACCATTTCCAGAAGCTTTCATCCCCAGGGCTGTGAGCCAGTGGCAGGGGTCGGGATCAGGTGAGATGAGAGTTCTCTGGGATGTTCTTACAAAGTGACTGGTGCGGCGGCATTGCCTGGACGTCCCCTCGCCTCCAGATTCCCGGGCGGTGAGAGGGCAGCACTCGGCCTTGGGGAGTGTCAGTGAGTCACCAGCTCTTCCTTTGCCGCCGATGTGCCCCCCTCCCCTGCTGCTGCCCTGGGAACCATCCAAGCCTGGTTTATTCCTGATCCAGCCTCCCAGGCTGTCGTTGCACGTCTGGAGCGGCAGCGCAGCTTGAGCCGGTTTAAGCAGTTCTGGCTCCTGTCCTTACAGTGTAGCAGCGTTTGTAGCTGCATAGTGAACTGGATCAGCGAAGTGATCTGGCTGGAGCACAGCCCTGCAGAAACAGTTATTAACTGGATCAAATTCCAACCGAGTTTGCCGTGTGGCTGCACAAGCTTCTCCCTTGTGCTACAGGGGAAGAAGGAAGGGTGGGGACTGCTCGAATTGGCACTGCTGCGTGTCCACGGCTGCGCTGTGGCCTAATGGACATCCAAAGCCAATTAGCTCATCTGAAGAGACTCTCACTAACTCTGGTTTTGCTAGTGCCATGGGATCTTGATCCTGGAGGATGAAGAAGTCACTGTTTGCTGCTGTCTGCCTGAAAACAAATAGGGTTATGTTCCTAGCAGTTTTTCTGTCTGGCAGAAGGTGGGGCTCTTGCATTCACTGCTGCCTGCTCCTCCGTCCTGCAGGAAAAATGCTGAGAATCCAGGAGAAACTGCTGACTTGAGGAAGCAGTGAAGACAGCTGAGTGCGAATTCCCAGGTGGGAAACGATTCAGCCTCCTTCTGCAGCCTTCTGCGATCTGCAAGGATCTGAGAAGAGCCCAGGGCTGTTGCCCTAAACATCGCTTTGGGGCAGAGGAGCCCACCTCCTGTAATTTGCTTTCAGGCTGAGCATGGGCTGGGAGTCCCTTTCCCTGCTGGCCATGGCAGAGTTCTCAGTGGTCTGTGCCATCTTGCAGGCCTCCCAGGAGCTGCGGAGGCACGAGCTCTAGCGTTCTGCAACTCGGCTGAGTCTTAAGAGCCAGAGAGCTGCCGTGCAGAGGGTGCTAAGCAGGGCGCCCGAGCATCTCCTGAGTGTCAAAAGGAGCTGCGAGAAATTTCCTTCCCAACGCCTCAGAGCAACACCTGAGGTTTGAGGTATTGAGCTCCTGTAAGGCACCCGCACCCAGCTGCCTGTTAGCAGCGTAGTGGGAAGGCTTTTGTTAAGGAGCTGAGCCCTCTGAAGGACTGTGGTGCAGGTCCCCTCTCCCCTGCTGTCGGTGCGTGCCTGCTGCGTGTCTCGGCGGGGTGCGGGTGGGATACGCGAGTGCGGTTCTCTCCCAGCAGTTCACGTGCGGTGGAGTCCCTCGGCTTCGCTTGTCCGGCAGCGTGATGGCTGGTCTTTCACACGCCCGGAAAAGCTCTGGTTTGCTAATCCTGAGCTGTAGCAAACACTTTGTCTGGGGAAGCCTGAAGGGCAAGGTTGAGGCCCTCATAAAAGTTCTGATGCGATTAGGAGTCTCCTTCCTCTCCGGCTGCGTGTTTGGAGAAGTAGCTGAGGTGCTGTGACCTGTGGCGGTGAGGGGGGGTGGCTGCAGCCCGGCCCCCCCAGCTGGGTCTCAGGGTGCCTCTCAGCCCTTGCGTCCAGCCAGGGTGACGAAGCCCACTCCTGGGGAGCGCTGCAGCCGTGGCTTTGGCACAGCCTGGCTGGAGACGTTGTTCTGACTGCTGCTCCTGGGGAGGAAGCCTGCTGGAAGAGGTGAAGTGGATTTCTCCAGGGCTTCCTCAGAGAGCTGAACCCCGGCCTGGCCTGAGCTGCTGGCTGGAACAGGGCTTTGTGGTGGTCTGAAGAGCCATTTTCTGTCTCTGATGGGCTGCCGTCGTTTCAGAGGTCCTGTGAGGACTGGGGAGGTTCTCGATTAATCCGTGTGGTGGTGTGCGTGATTGTGTCTTTAGCTCTGGATCGCAGGATTAAGGCTAGAGGCGTAGGAACGCATGCTGGGGATTTGGGGTTGCGGTGTTTGGTTTTTTTTTCCATGCCCTCTACGGCATGGTTGTTGCTAAATGTCTGTTTGTGGGAGGGGTTACCCTAATGGAGCTGATGAAGATTGGGCGCTGGTGATGTGTGGGAGGAAACTGTTGCCCCGTCTGTAGCATCTGGAGGTTGGTGATCAATGAGTGGTTCCTCTATTTGCTGAGACCAAACTAATGCGTTTCTTAACGGATCAGGGCAGGATACCTGGTCCTGGAAACTGGCTGCTATTTCAGCTGCTAGCATCAGAGCTGTTTAACACTAAGGCTGTTCCTGGGTGGAGTGCAGGGATCTTCCAGACCTGGCCCTGCTGTTGGAGCTGCCCTGCGGCTGGCGCTGTTCCCCTGGCAGCGTGGATCCTTCGCCACAGGCACGGTGCTGGCTTCGGCAGGCTCTGGCTGTTCAAGGAGATGGCTCCTGTGGTCTGTCACTTGCAGGTGCTGATCGGGCCATTTGTTAGGTGGTTGGTCTCTGCTCGGTCGGCACGTTGGAAGGTGGTGCACACCTTCAGCTAATGCTGCAGAGAGGGAGCTGGCGCTGCTGGGGACAGGCATGTGGGTACTGGTGGATCGTCTGCCATGTGTGCGTCTGTTTATTACATTCATGCTTTCAAAAAGGGCTCAGTCGCAGGGAGATTTGGAGTCAACAGAAATCAGTGACTTGGGACTTAGTTCTTTAAAGCTCTCACTGAAAGTCTGTTGCTTCCGTTTCCTGAAAGCTACAGGTGTCTTAGGAGGAGGCATTCTTCGGCACATGGAGAGAGGACAACACATAGTGCTTGGGAGGTGAAATATAGCCCAGAGGCGAGACAAAGGATTGCAATAAGGGGATCAAGCAGTAAGGCGGATGCTTGAGTGTTTGCTCAGCGCTTCTGGAAGTCTTCAAGGCTGGAGGCTTTTTTGGACAGGAGCACAAAGGAAGTGACTGGGTTTGATACGGAGATACCAGGGTGAAATCTAATTGGTTGTTCATATATTACATGAGATTAAATGGCCTTTTGAATACAAATTTCCATGCTATTTGGATATTGGAGAATGCCGTGGAAGGGCAGCTGTTTGTTGTAAAGTGTAGGGGTCGGTACCAGCAGTTGTTGGGAGTGGTAAGTGCGACGGTGCAATGGGAAAAGCTCCCCTCCGCAGACATGCTTGTGCCACGCAGGGCCAAAGTCCTTGTAATAACCCCGAAGTGTCGCATCGTCCCCCCACCCTTGTCTGGTGGTAGGTCTTAGTCAAGTTTTAATACCCAGAAACACCAGTTGTGTCCATTGCGAGTAATCTACGCCCCAGAGAGCCCGAGAGCTGTGCCAGCCTCTCTGGGGAAGCACTGCCAGCCCAGGACAAGTCAGCAAGTCTGCTCTCGGGTTGGACAGCGGGCAAGGAGCGGGTCCCCACCGGGGGCCTGGCCGCAGCTCCACCTCGGCACCAGCTCCCTCAGCTGAGAATGCTGGCGGGTGGGCTGGCCACCGGTCCTCCTCCCCCTTTCCTTTTCTCTCTCCTCATGTATTTGCCAATTGGTCTGCTGTGGTCTCTTCTGGCGGAGATGTGCAAAATTTCACTTTCTGTCTCTCATCTGTCTCCTTTGCCCTGTTGCCCAGGAAAACATTCATAATATTTATGGCTAAAAATATTAGTGGAGCCCAGGTGGCACCTCTGCTGTTCTGCTGTTGCAGCCATCGCCCAGCTCGAACTGGACGTGGAGTCAGGCTGGCTCCGGCGTCTGCAGAACTTGCCTTGTATCGCCAAAGCGTGCTCTGCACACTGTGTGTGACCAGTGTCGGCGCAGAGGCCTCTCTTCCCCCCTCTGGGTGGCACGTTGGGTAGAAATGGAACCATTGGACTGTGTGCTATTGTGTCCATTAGCTCAAAGACAAAAAGAGCGGTGGTTAGCGCGTTTAGGGTGAGCTGTATGAGAAGCTTTAGGTGCATGCAGGTCACAGGTAAGCCTGTATTTAAGGACATCGTGTCTGTTTGTTGTATTTGTAGCAAATGTCGTAGTTCTTGATTTATTTGGAAACTAGGTGCCAGAGCAGCAAACGCAGCTCCGCAGTCTGTTGTGAGTTGTGTGTGCTAGCGCAGAGCTCCAGGCGGGAATATGGAACAGGATGCGGGAATGCCTGGATCCATCAGCAGGTCATTTGTGAAGGATTTTGCTGGTACAAAAAGCCTTTATAAAGCTGTCGCTGAAAGAGGTTTTGAGTCTTTAGAGAGTCCAAGTCGATATTTGCTGTAGGATGACCCCTAGGACAATGTGCCCTCTGGAGCATCGGGAATTACTGAGGATGTCACTGGCGTTTACCGAGGTTTTTAACGGGGCACTGGCATCAGCTTTCACCAGCCCTGAGTGTGCAGCTGGGTGCTTCCCGGTTAGAGTCTCGGGCAGCCGAGCCAAACCCCACACGTGTTTAATCCGTGATCTGTTTCACTGGCCGTGTGTGACACAGATCTTTGAGAAGGACCGAGCGTGCGATCAGCTGAACCGGGTGTCTCATTCCGCTCCTCCGAGGCATCCGGTGCAGAGCAGGTTGACGTGATTGAGTTACACACTGTGAGCTCCAGATTGCAGCAGAGGCTCCTGGCGGGGCAGAGGCCAGTTCTTCGCTGGAATCGTGTGTCGTAGAGAGCAGAACTGAACAGGGTTTGTTCTGGGCGCACGTTTATTATGAGTGAAAGCCTCACCCAGTTGTTCTTGTGGAGGAAAGCGTTTTCTCTATGGCTTTGAGGTATTTACCTGTTCCAGCTCATGAGTAAAGCACTGAGGCTGAATTTTTCCTACCCTTTGGTGTGGGCCTCCATGGGCTGAATGCGAGACCTGGCCTACTGGAGGCGTCTGCAGGGGCAGCAGGGCACGGGTGCTTGGCAGGGCTGTGTCCCCTGAAGGCCCCCTGGGGACAGCCCGTGAAGGGCCCAAGTGAGAGAGGGAGCCTGCGGAGCCGCAGCGGAGCGGTTCTGGGGAGGCCGGGCTGGTGCTGCCGGGCTGCGCGGCTGGGGAGGAGCCCGCGCTGCTGGAGCGGGTACGTGCAGTTACACTTCTCCTCCCTACTTCAGTGTAACTCGCGGGTGTGAGGATGGCAGAGCAGGAGCCGACGGCGGAGCAGCTGGCCCAGATTGCAGCTGAAAATGAGGAGGACGAACACTCCGTCAACTATAAGCCGCCTGCCCAGAAGAGCATCCAGGAGATCCAGGAGCTCGACAAGGACGATGAGAGCCTGCGCAAGTACAAGGAGGCACTGCTCGGTGCCGTCACCGTGACTGCAGGTGAGCCCCAGGGTGTGGCTGTGCCCTGCTCGAGCCAGACCTCCATCAGACACCCCGGCGCCTGCCCGGGAGCTGTTCTCCTCCCAGCTCTTTGAGCTTTGTCAGGAGCACACGTGTCTGTGCTCCCCTCTGCTGATCTCTGGCCCTCGGAATAAGGCACAGGGACTGAGGGGTGGCACTCTGCCTTTAGAGGGGGGAGGTCTCGGGGAGCCTGCGGGCTGGGCCCAACACGGTGGGGAGCCCTGACCGTCACTGAGGGGGGATGTTGTTCTCACTGGTTTTCTCGCTCTTTCAAGAAGTGCCCTGAAAGGAAAAGGAGTTCTCTTGGTTGGTGTTAGGGACGCCTGTTTAACAGCCTTTTTGCTTGTCTTTTAGATCCCAATGCTCCAAATGTGGTGGTGACCAAACTGACTTTGGTCTGCGCTACTGCTCCTGGCCCTCTGGAGCTGGACCTGACAGGTGAGCTGGGAAGGAATTCCAGCCCTTCTCTCAAAGCTGGCTTGGTGCAGAGCCTGGCAGAAGGCCCCGCAGGAGCACTGCTGGCACGGTGGGCCAGCCCTGGGTGTCAGAAATGCCCCGTGCTGGATGCAGAGCAAGGTGCCGTACTCTGAGCCCGGCGGCCGTGTCCCCCATCACGGCAGAAGGCCTTTCTGCTTCCACTCCCTTGTCAGCCCTCCTTCTGTAGAGGTGCGAGCCACCGGGTGGGGGAGCCAGCTGTCCTGCAGCCTGTGCAGCGACACTAATGGCAGCTTCGAGATGGTGACAGCCTCGGAGCAAATGTCTGCAAAGGAACATTCTTGAATTAACTGCATTGCTGCGCTGCAGCGTCCTTTCACAGGGCGTCGCTTGCCCACCTAGGGCAACGTAGTGAGGGAGGGTCCTGCCACGCAGAAATGAAAGGATGCCCTGCGTGCTGTCCGGGCAGTAAGGGTCATCCCCTGCTGCTGCCAACGCTGTCCTGATCACCTCTTGCAACGTAAATTTGCCCCAGAGCACAATACAAAATGACTCAGCAATGCTCTCCCTTCTTCGTAGGTGACCTGGAGAGCTACAAGAAGCAAGCGTTTGTGCTGAAGGAGGGTGTGGAATACCGGATAAAAATCTCCTTTAGGGTAAGAATTCAGATCTGAAAAGCAAAGAATGAGCGTAATACAGGAGTGCTGCAGTCCCAGCATGGGGAGCGCCTGAGCCCCGAAAAGTGGCGTGATGGAGGAAGCTGCCTCCCGCTGTGGGTGGGGTGGGCGGTGTGGCTAGGAGGCGTCTTCTCCAGTCCTTGCTCGTCTCTCTGCAGGTTAACAGGGAGATTGTGTCAGGGTTGAAGTATATTCAGCACACGTTCCGGAAAGGTGTAAAAAGTAAGTGCTTCTCTGCGACTCGGGTGCTGCTTTGCGTGAGGGCTTCCTGCTCTTTGCGCTGCGGTGATGGGGGCTCGCCGGCTGGTGCCCCCGCAGCTCGTCATGGGAGGGGACAGTCTGCAGGCACGTCCGTGCCGCTGAGCCCGTGGCGATGTGTGAAGGCTTCTGGGTCTGCTGCAGGGTGGCAGCCTGCGGTCCTGGCTGCACCTGCGCCTCTGGAGCTGGGGTGTCATCCCCGCCGGAGTGCGGCGGTGAACAGATCGCTGCTGACAGCGGTGCTAGCGTGGGGGGATCGCTCCCTGCGGGAGGAGCCGTTCCTGGAGTGAACGGAGCTGTTAATGGGGGCGACAGTCTTGTTCTCGCAGCTCCTCTGTGGGTGATTGTAGCAGTAACAGACCTTTCATTTGCTCCAGCCTTGCCCCAAGCGCAGGGGAGGCTCTTAGATGGCCTCCATACACCTCTTTTTCTCCTTCTAGTTGACAAGACCGAATACATGGTTGGGAGCTACGGCCCCCGAGCAGAGGAGTATGAGTTTCTGACCCCCATGGAAGAAGCTCCTAAGGGCATGCTGGCCCGGGGCAGCTACAACATCAAATCCAAGTTCACAGATGACGATAAGACTGACCACCTGTCCTGGGAGTGGAACCTGACCATCAAGAAGGATTGGAAGGACTAGCCCTTCCCAAGGCCAAACCCCAGAGAGCGTGAATCAGACAGTGGCTACCGTAGAAATCCCCCCCTGTACCAAAGTGCTGACATTGGAACCCTCTTGCCCTTCACCCCCTGTTATAATTTGACCAGAGAGCTCAGTTTTGTAATGCGCCCCCTCCCCAGAGAATCGCTGAGTGCATTGACCGAACCGTGCTGTCTGCATCTGATCTCCAGCTGCCCGTCCCAGGGCCGTGCTGGCCCAGCGCAGAGGTGGGAGCGCTTGCTCCCTCGCCAGGCCCTTTGCTGCCTCTCACCTTCCTTTGTTGGGGTAGGTGCTGAAGGGGAGAGACTCCTATGCTCTGGGTAGGATCCTGTGCTTGGCTTTCCTGTGCACAGCTCAGGGTAGCTACTGCCTCCCAGTAGCTGAAGAACTTTGATGCCAGGCAGCTATTGAATCCGTTTGTTGGCTAAAATCATGTCCGGCCTGCCCCTTCCACCCGGTCAGTGTCCTGGGAACGCTGGCAGCTTCATTTGTGGATGTTCCCTGTAACCATGATGCCTTAATGTGTAACACGCATCCTCTAGGGAGGGGGCCCTGCCCTTGTTACACTTTTTAAATGCCACCGACCCCCCTCACCCCCCGTTCATTGGCATGGCACTCATCTTGGTCACGCCCCTCATGGGTTATTAGGAAAGATTCACAACGCGCCGCTTTGCTGCTGGTCCGTTCTTCACCCGAGACAGGACATCTCCAGAGGGGAGGGTGGTGTGACGTCCTGGGTGACGCCTGGCCGCCCCTCCCGGTGTCCAGAGAGCTGGCCTGGCAGGACCCCTGGCCCTGCTGCGGAGAGGTCCGAGCTCACTGGCAGCCTCAGCGCCTCCAAGGCACGGAGGGGGTTGCAAGGCGGGCGGGTGCGGGGGTCACCAGTGTTGCCATCACCTCACACTTCTCACTGCAGCCAAGGCAGCTGCAAAGCACTGAAATCGTAGGGCGGCACCTGCCCTCCTGGCTGTTTTGGGCTGAGGATGGACTTGGCTGTTTCTGCAGCTGCTCTCCTGATGCGATCACAAAGAGCTTGCAATGGACACGTACTCGGAAGCGGTTAATGCCTTATGTATCTGTTCTGCCTTTAAAATCTGTGCCTGGCCTGTCAGTATTTATTGCCTTGACACTCGACTCCCCCCGCGCCCGCAGCAGGCCCCCGCGGCACGCCAGCCTGACACCAGGGCTGCGCCGACGCGGCGTGCGGGGCGAAGGAGCCCTCTGGGGCCCGCGAACCCCTGAGGGCTGGGCAGGCACGTTCCAGCCCCGCAGCCCTCCTATTTGGATCCTACCACGTTGAGGTCGTGTTAGAACTGGGACCAAGTACACGTGGCTTTCTCGTAGCTACGTCTCTGCCTCTAACTCTCCCCTGCCCCGCCCCTAGAGAGATTTTTGTTAATTTGATTTGGTGCATATTGTCTGTAAATCCTAGACCCGGGTTAACAGGTTTGGAATCATCGTCTGCTTCTCCTTTTATGACAGTTAAATAAAATCTTTGAACTGACTGTCTGCTGTCCGTTCTGGTTCTGTTCTGGAACTTCCTGTCCTGGGCCTCTGGCAGGAAGTGGCAGAACTTCTGTTCCGCAGGGGGATTTCTGCAGACGCCTGGGGTGGGAGAAGACCGGAATTCCTGGGCTTGCTGAGTTGTGGAACAGGGGATCTGGGACAGTCCTTGCCAGAGGAGGGGCAGGAGGCCCCCGCTGCGGTGTTTGTCTTCCAGATCTGCCCCGTGCTGTTCACCCTGTTCTGCACGGCCCGCAGCGCGAGGGATGAGAAGGGCGTGGGGAAGTGAAAACAGACGGTCTCTGCGGTGGCAAAGCCCGGGGGGCTCCTGCCAGCTGAGGGGTGGGGGGGGCTGAGCCTTGGCTGCGTTGTGCTTACTCCAGCTGCAAGCACAAAGTGGAATTCCTGCGCAGTTGGGAGAGCGAGGGAGGCGATCGGGGGGAGAACGCGATGTGTGCCGAGAGCCTGCGGATGTGGCGTGTTTGTGTTACGGGTAAGGAAAGCTCAGCTGGGAAAAGCTCTTTACAGAATCTACAGCACTGGAGAAGCTGCGGAGGAGGCGGCGTGGCCCTGCTCCTGGTCTAAAAGACTCAGCTGTAACCAAGAACTCTGAGCACAAGGGGAACCAACTGAGCTAACGGCACAGGCTCCCTTTCCTCTTGCTCCCAGGAAAGCAGCTGCGCTTCCCAGGTGCCGTGGATAAAGGGAAAGACGCGACTCGGAAACCGCAAGGAAGTGCAAGGGCCGGCACGAAGCCCCCTCAGCCGTCAGGAGCCGCCTGTGCGCTGCGGGGGGAGCAGGCCTGTGGCCGGTGCCTGCCCGAGCCCGCTGCGGAAGGCGCACGCACGTCCCTCCTGCTGCCCCCCGCTGCAGGCTGTGCCCAGCCGCCCCCCCCCGCAGCCCTCCCTGCGGCACGGGGACGCGAAAGGCAGCGCAAGAGCGGGAGCTCGGGGCGGGCGTCCCCCTCGAGCGTGTCAGTTAGAGCGAGCCCAGATGTGCCGATAAAGTGAACAAAGGCCCTGCTTGTGCTGGCCCCCAACAGCCGCTCTGTGGGCAGTGAGCGTCGGGGCCAGATCCTGTCTGATGCAATCGCCAGCTCTTTGGCAAGTCTTTCCAAACTCTGGACGTTGGTGTTTCTGTTAGATCGTTCGGGCGATGGTGGGATGCCCGGGGAGGGGTACGCAGGACGGGGCTGCAGCAGTGAGTCACTGCCCGCGCTTTCCCCGGCACTTGGCCCCTGCTGCAGGGAAACAGGCCGGGCTCTCCCGCCTGGCAGCCGAGCGCACGCAGGCACGAGCAGCCCGAGGGACGCGTGGCTCCGGTCACGGCCTGGGCAGGACGCGGTGGCCCGATGATTCGCGCTACTTGTGGCTTCCAAGGAAAAGCCTCGGCCCCTTCCGGGAGAGGCGCCTCACAACCCTTGGCTCAGAGCTTGCCTCAGCGCGGCCCGGGCTGCTTTTCCAGTCCGGCGGCTGCTTGCGCTGCAGCGCTCGGTCTGACGCAGCAGCTGCCGCGGAGCAGCAGAACGGCCGCTCCGCCAGCGCGGCAGCTTCCCCCCGTGCCTGTCAAAGGCAGCCTGGGAGAGCCGAGGCTGCGGGCAAGGGGAGGACTTGGGAACTCGCGTCTTGCAGTGCACGAGAGCCCCGGTGCGGGCCTGGGGCTGCTGTGCCGGCAGCTGGTAGGGACGGGCGACAAGCGACACACTGCCCCAGCCGACGGTCCCGGCAGGCATCAGCGGTGACGTGCTGCCACGGAGGGCAGGCGCTGCCCTACCTGCACGGCATTCCTTCGGCAGGCGTTGCAGCGCAGCAGGGATATTTACAGGGATTTAAAGAAAACAAGAGAACTGTGCCCTGTTTGTGGAGTGCCAGAAGGCACAAGGACACCGCACTCAGCGGTGGAGGGATCCCTGGCCAGCACCAGAAATGAGAACAGGAGAGCTGCAGCACCCGCGAGGCATCAGTGAGCATCACTGGCTGCGCCAGCACACGATGCAGGGGCTCAGCACTGCGCCAGGCCCCGTTGCCTCTGCCGACGTGGCAAGAGCGCTCGCCCCCACGAGCCCCAGAAACCTGCTGGCAGCGGGACGCAGCACTTCCCCTGTGCCGCTGGCTAAGCCTGTCTCTGCCCGCCCCTCAGGCGAGGGCTCTCCGGCAGGAACTGCCCCCAAGCAGGGTCTGGCCCTTTCAGCAGAGAACAATGCTGCAGAGCCCCTCCGGCGGGGCAATGAGCCGGGTTCGCTCCGGGCAACAGCTCCCAAGTGCTCCCTTGCCTCTGGAACCAGGCAGGGTTCAAGGTGCCGAGCATGAACCTGGGATCCTGTTCTGGCAGCCGCCGGTTCCCTGCCCTGGCAGCCCAAGAGGCCTGTGCCTGCACAGCCCCAGGCAGCACTGGCCAGGCAGCGGCCGTTGCGCACTCACTGCTTTGCTCAATGCAGCTTCATCATCTAAAATCTCACTGGACTCTTCCTGGGCTCACGAAAGGCAGCGGTTCCGCACCCAGCCAAAGCTCCTGAGGGGACAATTGGTCCTCGCAGCACTCGCAGACCAACCAGGTTATCTGCGGAGAACTGGCGGGGCACGTTGCTCTGAAGGCCGCTGGCCTGGGGCGCCTGGGCCCAGCCCCTGGAAGGGGAAGGAGAGCACAGAGCAGCAGCTCTGCCTCGCAGGCAGCCACCGGCATCAGCGGGGGCGGCCAGGGACCCCGGACGGAGCTCATCCCCGCTCCAGCGGCCACCAGCCGGGCAGCCTGCGTGTGCAGGGGGTGCCCGTAGCAACCCCGCCAAGCTCCTGGCACCGGGAACAGCGCAGCCAAGGGCCGGCCGCTCCCTGCCCGGGGCGCGGGGCCGCCTCCCCCGCCAAGCTCCGGCAGCAGCCAGGGTCCGACGACTGGAGCAGAGCAAAGCAGGAAGAATCGCGCCAGGGGATTTTCCCCCGCCGCGGTTACGAGGTTCGCCTCTCGCGGGCCCCCGGGCAGACGCCGCACAGGACCGCGTGGCTGAACGGGGCCCCGCTCGGTGCCCCCGGGCCCCGCCACGGCGCGGCCGTCTCCGCTGCAAGGGAAGGCCCGCGCTGAGGCCGGCGGCCACCGCGAGCACCCAGCGGGACCCCAGCGCCGCGCCGAGCTCCCCCCGGGGCCGGCCAGGCTGCGGCAAAACGAAACGGGGCCGCCCCGCGCCGCGGCGACGCCCGGTGCCTTACGGCAGGCAAGGGCCTGGCCCGGGGGGAGAAGCTCAGGGCTGGGAGGGGGCGAACAACGGGGCAGCACCGCGGGCCCGGGGCCGGCCCCGGACGGGGGCGAGGCCGCGCTGCCCCTCCCGGGCCCATCCGCCACCGGCGGCCGCGGCCTCGCCCAACGGCCCCGCGTGCCCGGGCGCTTCCCCTTCCGGGTCAGAGGGCGGGGGACGCGGCCCAGTCAGAATCCACCACGCGCGCCTCGCGGCGCGCACGCGCAGTGCCCGCCCGCCGGGACCGCCCGAGTGCCACGTTCGAGGGCAGGCGGCCGCGCGAGGCGGCGGCGCTGACCAATCGCGGCCGAGGCAGCAGGGAAAGGGGCCAATGGCGGCCCGCGGGAGGGGAGCGAGGCCGGCGGCCAACCCGCGGCGGCGAGCGGGGGGGCGTGCCCAGCCCGCCGGCGAATAGGAGCCGCGCGGCGGCCCGGGCGGCGGCCCGAGCCAATGGCGGGCGGCGGCGGCGCGGCGCGGCGCGGCCAATGGGGCGCGGCGGCGGCCGGGGGAGGCGGGTTTATAAGCGGAGGCGGCGCCGGGACCGCACGCCCGGCCCGTCCCGACCCGTCCCGCCGCCATCAGCGCCATGGCGGGGCTCCGCGCGATCGCGGCGCTGCTCTGCCTCCTCCTGCCGCCCCGCGCTGGCGGCTCCGCGGCGGCCCTGGAGGAGGAGGACGGCGTCCTGGTGCTGCGCGCCGCCTCCTTCGAGCAGGCGCTGGCCGCGCACCGCTACCTGCTCGTCGAGTTCTGTGAGCGCGCCGGGGCCGGGGCAGGGCCGCGCCGCGGGAGCCCTGGGCCGGGAGGAGGGGGCGGGCGGCGACCCCGGGGGCCGAGGGCGGGACTGGGAGGACGGAGGGGCCGGGGCGGGGAGGGAGGTGCGGAGGGACCGGGCTCCCCGGCCCAGGGGGGGCCGCTGCTGGGGGCTGGGCGGGACCGAGCTGGGCCCGAAAGGCCGCTGTGGCGCCGGGCCGGGCCGGGGGAGGGCTGCTGCACCCGGGGTGCGGGTTCTGCGCTGCCCCTGGCCCTGCCCCGTGCCCACTCACGGGGCTCCTCGAGCCCGGGGGGCGGCGGGGCCGAGCGGGAGCGGCGGGCTCCGGCCGGTGCTGATGCCCTGTCCCGCAGATGCCCCGTGGTGCGGGCACTGCAAAGCGCTGGCGCCCGAGTACGCAAAGGCGGCGGCGAAGCTGAAGGCGGAGGGCTCAGAGATCCGGCTGGCCAAGGTGGACGCCACGGAGGAGTCGGAGCTGGCGCAGCAGTTCGGTGTGCGTGGCTACCCCACCATCAAGTTCTTCAAGAACGGGGACAAGGCTGCGCCCAAGGAGTACACAGGTGAGCCGGGGCGCCTGGCCCCACTGCGCGGGTGCAGAGGGCAGCAACGTGGCGATGGGTCCTTGCACCTGGCCCCACGCTCCTGCGTGTGCTGGGGCGGCTGGACAAGGTCCACTGTGACAGCGATCCTGGGAGCAGAGCATGAAGGGGAGCAGTGCTGCAGCGGGCACGCTTGGGGTGTCAAGGAACAAGTCTGCCTTTAACAGGCTTTCTCACTTAAAGCTGGGAAAATGCCTAATATGAGCCAAAACAGATGGAGTTGTATCTGCATAGGAAAGCAAAGCAACCCAAGCTTGATTTGTTGCTCAGCTTGACTTTAGTTGAGTAATGTAGCACCCAGAATTGAAAAAATGGTTGGGTGGTTGGGTAAAGGGGTGAACACAAGGTGTGCAAGGAAGACCAAGGCAAGCAAACTTCAGATAAACCAAGCTGTGTAGCACTGGACACTGAGGGTAACATCCAGAGTACTGGTTTTGAAAGGAAAAGGTTATATATCTGTATGGAAAATGTTGGCACCCTGGTGAAGTGCCATATTGCTGGTCAAAGTCTAAGAATATGCTTGAGCTAGAAGCAAGAGAAGAGTGGATTCCTGGGAGCCCCTTGTACCTTGACTTAACAGTTAGGGATTGGCTTAATTGCACTAGGAGTGAAAGGAAAAGAGTTGCGTAAACAGTATCTCAATTCTTCCCGCCTATCTCAAAGCTTAGGGGTGGTGTGTTCTTAAACTTAGTCGGGGGAAAAAGCAAATTGGTGTTCTTATCTCTCTGTAGCTGGCAGAGAAGCGGATGATATTGTCAGCTGGCTGAAGAAACGCACTGGCCCGGCTGCAACCACCCTGACAGATGCCGCTGCAGCAGAGACGTTGGTGGATTCCAGTGAAGTGGTTGTGATTGGTTTCTTTAAGGTAGAGTTTGTGCTTCTGTTTGCGAAGCTCTTGCGTATGCCTAGGGCCTTCCCTGCTTCCTGCCCCATGGGGACCTGACAGCTGGGGAGGGCTCTCTGTAAGTTGTGAAACACTCGCTGTCCTGCCTTACTCGATCTTCCAGTTCCCTGGCAGGTAAGCCCTGGGATGTTTATACTTCAGCTTGGTGTGTCCTGTGTGAGACACCTTTCTTTATTCTCCAGGATTTGACATCAGAGGCTGCAAAGGAGTTCTTGTTGGCAGCAGAAGCTGTGGATGACATTCCTTTTGGGATTTCCTCCAGTGCTGATGTCTTCACCAAGTACCAGCTTAGCAAGGATGGCGTGGTCCTCTTCAAGAAGGTACTGGCTGGTGCAAAGCGTGAGCACCACGCTTCAGTCTCCTGCTGCTGCTTTGCCTTTTTTCTTATTAGTCAGCTTGAACTGAGGACAGCCCTGGACGAAACAGCAAAAGATCCTGTGCTGTCAGTCTGGCTGTTTCCAAGCCTCAGAGCCTGGGGGGCAGAAGAGCAGAGCCTGCAGCCCCTTCGCAGGGTGGCAGAGCCCTGGGTCCCTTTGCAGGGCACAGCTGGCAGCAGAGGAGCCCACAGAGGGTGACCTCATTGGTCTCTCAGCCTGGTGCTGCTCTCCCGAAGCTGCTGGGCTTTGGGTCCAAGCTGTTGCTTCACTCACTTTCCTGTTTCTCAGATATCTGGCTGCAGTGCTGGAATGGTCAGCGCAATCTTTAAAATATCCATGGCTGTAACCAGTGAGGCCTCTGGTGCCCCACCCTGAACTTCGAAGGTCTTAAACAGGATGGTAGCCAAGTTCTTGATGGCTTGCCATGATGTTCTGTGTTTGATTGTAAAAGCAACTTTGCGAAGCCAAACATACTGTGGTGACCTCTGCTGCAGTCAGTGGCTCTGTCCAAGAGCTGTTCTGTCTCTCGTGCTGCTGTGGGTCCTGTGGTGTAGTGCTTCCAGCAAAGTTCCTAAGAGGATTTGCAGTTCCAGCTGACTAGGCTGGGGTGGTTGGATTATGTGCAGAGGGCTGCTGGCCATCTACAGAATCAGAAATAAACTTACTGATGCCTCTTACTATTAAAATCCAGGTTACTGGGATGAAATTCTAGGTGTGAGAAGACAAGCAGAGGTTCCTTAGACTTGGTGGTACTGCACGCATGGGTGTGGTGGGACAGGACTGAAAGCTGCTTTGGGTTCAAACTTACTAAATCTGTAATCTTATTAGTCATCGGCCTGACCATTTTGACCCAAGACAGGCTAAAGAGTTGAGTGAATTCTTACTTCATTCTTTCTGTGTTCAGCTACGATAGCATATTTCATTCCGCTGCACCTCTGGAGTTGTAGTTATTTTTATGGTGCTAGAAGCTTGTATAATTGAATTCAGTCGGAGGTCCCTCAGATCAGTGTGGCTGAGGGTGCAAGAAAATTATCTGGCTAACGATTTCAAAATGCCAGGGCTTTGCAGCTGGAAAAGCTGGGGTGGGTGAAGGCAACAGTATTTTGTTCCTGGCTGACCTGCTACCTGTATCTTGCTCCTCTCACATGTATAGCTTTCTGTTTGTGATCTTTCTGCCTGCTCCATCTGTGGCTAGTGCAAGGCTGATGGAGCGTTTGCAGGGTTTTTCAACTTTTGTTCATGTCCCTTGGCAAATGCTGAAGTCCAAATAGAGATGCTCTTCTAAAGGTGACCATCCCTTTGGGGCCGTGGGGAGTACCAGCATCAGGCTCCAAGTAGGGCGACAGACAAGACTGCTTTGAAGTGGCTAGGCTACAGCTGGGGCTACCAGCCCTGACAAGTTACTGCCCTGGGTCTTGTTCAGTTACCTGTACGCTTTCTCATGCTTAGCGCTCTATAGAATGGGCTTGTGCTGATCTGATCAGATGTGCTGCCCTCTAACCCTTAAGGTCTGTGAGTTAAGGTTTCCTCAGCTGCTGAAGAACTGGGGCAATGGCAGGACCAGTCTTTATCAGTACAGGAATTTTCAGGCTGTTTTCCAGAAGAGTTGTCAGCTCGGGTATGTCTGGAATGAAAAGCAGTTCTGCACCTGGCAGCCTCTGTCCGGTGTGTTGAGAGTGGGAGGAACCTTGGTCTGAAGGGCTGTTCCTGAGCCACTGGCAGGCTGGGCCGCAGAAGTGCTCTGCGCTGCACGAACAGAAGAAAGTGCGACGCCTTCCAGCCTGTGAGCGTTGCCTCCTTATTCCTGCTTTGGTGCGGTGTCATGGTAGTGCTGTGAGAGCTCCCAAATCTGTCCACCCCAAACCAAGGTGGAAATGAGCACCAGTGGTAACCAAATACTGGGGCATAAGAACCACCTGGTTTATTTTACCAACAATTATGGTTTTGGACTTGGGCTCAGCTTTCTGCAGTTAAGTGGGCCTAAGCTGAGAGGGTTTGTTGGCCAGTCATTCTCATCTTACTCTTCCTGTGAAGTGTCCAGACTTGCAAAGACCATCGAACAACCATTCTGAAGGTGCTAAGGCCATGTTCAATCCTTTACAAAGTTAATTTCCAATGTTAAATGTTTTGCTCAGCTTTTCAGCTGAGACTGGTATGCTTCCTCTAACGGAAGGTTATCTGAGTCCACTCTCTTGCTTCTGCCAGTAACTCGAGCATTGCCCTGCCATGGGACTGCTGTGTTATCCTGCACATCCTCTCTCTAAGCCTGATGATCCTCTACAGCTGTTCCCTTTCCAGGCTGCCAGAGAGGGTTCTGAGAATCCTGGTCAGGGATACAGGTGATGTCCTAATACAAAAAGGGATCTGGCACCTCTAGTGTGACGTGCAGGCTAAACATGTGCTGCTGTCTCTAACAATAGAGACTGAAACAGCCCCCCAGAGCTGAGTAAATTGCCATCTACTTGCCTTGCCTGGTGGGCATTGCTGTCAGACGTCTTCCATAGTGCTGTCTGGTTAAAGTGTGTGCATCTGCGCTGATGTTGCAGATTCCTGCAGAGCAGAAAGCTGCCGGTGCTCTGGTAGCTTCTTGCTGCTCTACCTAATGCCTTCTGGAGAGCTGTAAGGCAGCCTCTTGGTGAGCTGTTTCTCAAACTGTTTCATGATCGTGCAGAATGATGCCAAGAGCTGGGCTGACTTGTTGCTGCTCACCCTCACCTTTTTGCTGCCAGGGGGTGATTTAAGGCTTTGCTTGCTGGGAAGATGGACACCTTGATCCAAACTTTACATGAACATGTGGTGACCTTGTTGAGAGATGGAAGTCTGCTCTGAACAAGTGCAGCTGAGATCCACTGGGACAGTGACTCTGGTGTAAATGCATCTTATTTCTTGAAAGAGATTTCTATGGGATGTGGAAGTGTTCTAATGCAAGAATATCTGGTTTTGCAGTTTGATGAAGGCCGAAACAACTTTGAAGGGGATCTCACAAAAGATAATTTACTGAACTTCATCAAGTCTAATGCGTTGCCTCTGGTCATAGAGTTCACTGAACAGGTAAGTCTTCAGGTGCTTGGTAAGGCCTCTTCCCATAGCTACTGCGTGAATATAACAAAGCTTAAATTGTAGGTTGTGTGGTTGTGCTCTATCTTGGAGCTGACACTAGTTTGGGGTTGTGGAGGAGTGTGAAAAGCACCTGGGAAAGGAGGCATAAGCTTGCTGTTCAAAGCAGTTCTGCGGTATTAGGGGCTCCTGTGGTCTAGTCAGAATAGCAGAATGAAGCTGACCTTGTCACTGATTTACCTCTTTTCCAAAAATAAAGTTGATTTTCTGCTCCTCAGACTGCTCCTAAAATCTTTGGAGGAGAGATCAAGACTCATATTCTGCTGTTCCTACCAAAAAGTGTGTCTGACTATCAGGAGAAGCTGGACAACTTCAAGAGTGCAGCTGGAAACTTCAAAGGGAAGGTGAGACAGATTTCTTGGGTTGTGAATTAAGTGACAGCCTCCCGCAGAGAAGCACAGCCCTGTCTGTATCCACTGAGCAGCTGCGGAGGGGGACTGGAAGCTAGTGCGCTCTGCCTGTGCTTTTTGACAAAAGTGGCTGAGGTGCTGTTGAAGGAATAGCATTTAACTCCTGATTTCCCTTCTTGCGGATGTAAATCTGGCTCTGCCTTGATCACCATCAGTGTCAGGTCTGCGTGTGCCGCTTGAACGGCTGCGGCTCCAGCATTTGTGCTCTGGCAGGGTGCCCTCATCATGGGCTTGGAGAAGGAAGAGGGGCCAGTTCAGCCCCTACCTGTGCAAATGCATGTGTGAAGTATCGAAAGCCAAGAGGTGCTTGTCCTCACCATATTTCCTCTGACTTTTCCTCCAAAGATCCTGTTCATCTTCATAGACAGCGACCACAGTGACAACCAGAGGATTTTGGAGTTTTTTGGCCTGAAGAAAGAAGAATGCCCAGCTGTGCGTCTGATCACACTGGAGGAAGAAATGACCAAATACAAACCTGAATCGGATGACCTCACAGCAGACAAGATCAAAGAGTTCTGTAATAAGTTCCTGGAGGGCAAGATCAAGGTAACAAAGATAAATGCTGGTGGTGATAAACCCACTGCCTAACAAAGTGTTAAAAAGAATGTTCCCTGTGAGGAGTTGTGAGAGTCCTCTGGAGAAAATCCTTCCAGCTAATGTACAGAATATCTTGTGGGCTTTGCTGAGACATGAAAGGCAAAACTACTGGGGCATGAAGACTGTAGGAAAGCAAGCTCTGTACTGGCACCTGAGTAAGGTCAGAGCCTGCTCTTCCCACTGCTTATGGTAACTGTGCTGTGTATCCAGCTGCTCTTTCTACCAGCAGTCTGGGACGTGTGAGCTTGTGTGGCACGGTTTAAAGAGCTTTCAGCTCTGGAGGTAGCCATGTGCAGCTTACTGCAGGAGTGACCCTTTAGCTAAACTCGGGGAATGGTACTGTCAGCAATATTGTTTCCTTCCTCCAGAGCTCAATTGCAGTTCTCTCTGCACAGGAGCACTTGTCATTCCTGCTTGTTCAGGGTGGGAAGGAGACTTTCTGTAAGCAGAAGAGGAAGTGACTGATTCATCTGATTGCTCACAGCCTATGACTGAGGCACTGAGGGGGATGGTTAATCTTGGATTTTCTGGGATATGTCACTGCATGCATGCTCCAAGCGGCTGTGTAGCAAACCATATCTGAATTTCACTTCTTATTCCAGCCCCACCTGATGAGTCAGGATCTTCCTGAAGACTGGGACAAGCAGCCTGTCAAAGTTCTAGTTGGGAAGAACTTTGAAGAAGTTGCTTTTGACGAGAACAAGAACGTCTTTGTAGAGTTCTGTAAGTATCTTTCAACAGCTGATGCCAAGTAACTGGCATGAAAGGAGTGCCAAAATACTGCATGACTGGGATTAGGGAGAAAGCATCTTCGATTCTCTGAGCCACAAAGGGAGTGCCTTGGTTGTGTGAGCTGTCTGGTGTGGGGCTGAGGGGGGAGCGGTGGTGGTGGTAACTTGTTAGGCTGATGGTGCTAGCGATGTGTTTCTAATTGACAGATGCCCCCTGGTGTGGTCACTGTAAGCAGCTGGCTCCTATCTGGGACAAGCTGGGAGAGACCTACAGGGACCATGAGAACATTGTCATTGCCAAGATGGATTCGACGGCCAATGAAGTAGAGGCAGTGAAAATCCACAGCTTCCCCACGCTCAAGTTCTTCCCTGCAGGCTCTGGCAGAAATGTAAGGCGGCAGCTGACGTCTATGCAGATCACATAGCGAGGGAGCACTAGAAATGCTTAGTTGCCTGCTTGAGTTCTGTTTTGGACAAGGCCTTTGGGAGGGCTCCCAATTCTGTAGGGATGGAACACATCAAGTCTAGAGGACATCCAAGACCCTTTTTGTGGGGGGTTGGGCTGTAGGAAAGTTTGGTGGGGGTGGGAAGTGGGAATGGGGAAAAGAGGGAGCATAGCAGAGGACAGTGTGCTCATCTGCAGGCTATTCTTTCCTCGCAGTGATCTCTGAAGTCTAGTGGCTGAGCTGTTTTCCTTCGTCTCATATGGGTGAAGGTGAATTTTTAAATTCCCTTTTGCTTGGCATGTTCACTGTTGCTCAGAAAGAGAATTCTCCTCCCCAGGGGTGTAGTTCTGTAGGTGCCTGTAACCATTATCTTCATGTTTTTTCCTGTGTTAGGTAATTGACTATAATGGGGAGAGGACACTAGAAGGCTTCAAAAAATTCTTGGAGAGCGGAGGTCAGGATGGGGCAGCAGCTGATGACGTGAGTAATGTTAATACGGTACTCTGGGCTTTCATTCAGAATATGGGCATAGGTCTGATCTGGTGCTGTGCTTGAATCATCAGTCGGAAATAAGATGCTGGGTGGTTATGTGACAGGAAAGGATGTTGTCGGTGACCAAAAATGCCCACATCATAAAATGTAACCTGCTCGGTTGCAGCCTGGCTGGCCATTGGCCTGTAAGGGACTCCTTTTATTGAGAGCACTTCAGCTGGGTGTGACATAAATGTTCTTGGGAGGCTTAAACACAAATGCGTGGAAACTGTTTACCTTATAACCTCTGGAGGTTATTCCTTGTTGATAACTCCTGCTCAGCACTGGAACTTGAGGGTATGATGAGCAGTTCATACACAGTCTATCTGGTTGGAAGCTCCTTGCCTGCTGCAGTGGAGGGTGTTACAGGTGCAGGTACCAGCTTCCAGGGTTTCTAATCCTTAATGTCTGCAGTTCAGAGCTCTTGGTAGAAGTCTCTGGATGTTTTGTCAATGCAGCAGCAGAGAATGGCAAACAGTGGAGGTGCTGTTCTGTGCTTGGGTTTGCATCTGCCTAATGTGCCAGAAACCAGTAGCACTCTCTTTAACCTGTGCAGGATCTGGAGGACCTGGAGACGGATGAAGAAACAGACCTTGAGGAAGGTGATGATGATGATGAGCAGAAAATCCAAAAGGATGAATTGTAAAGAGAAGACTGATCTACATTACCCAAAAAAATCAGACACTAAATTGGCTGCTATTACGCAGCCCAGTGAGTCAGAAACCCATTAAGATTTAAAGCAGAAGGTGAATGACTGGAAATCCAGGGATTGGCTTTCAAAGTAACACTTTACCCTCACTTGTCTGTACACTTGACTGTTTTTTCTTTCTTTTTGCTTTTGAGAAGGGATCTGTCACTAGGTAGCCAGCCCAGCCAGCTGGGCTCATTTTTTTTATTGTGATGTACTTTTTTGTACACAGCTTTTGTTTGAATTATTCTCTTCTGGGTAGAAGCAGATTGTGGAGTGGTAGCATGAGTTCAGTGGCCCAGCATTTTGGAGCCTTGCCACTAACATCTTCCAAGAAAGCTTTTTCCTTTTTTTTTCTTTTAAAACTAAAGCCCATAGTTGATTTCTGCACCTGGCAGGGTCCTTAATGGCCTCAGCTGTTCTTCCCTGGAATCAGCCTTGGGTATATGTAGGGGAAGAGGCAGTAGCCTGATGGCATCATCCTGGTGCGAGGTGTACATGGAGGTGCTTCTCTTCATGCTGGCCAGATGTTTCCTTTCCCCTCTGCTTTAAGATGCTTGGAGATGACTATTCCAAACACCTGGAAGGGTGGAATACTGTGCACTGGCTGTGGCAGGCTCTGAGGGTGGGGGTGATCACTGGCTCACCAGCTGAGATGAGACCTAGCTGTGTTGCCATCCTCTTGATCAAAGGCAAGACTGTTCTGCAATCACTTTCCATGCATTATTTTGAATGGGTTGACCAGGCAGGTGGGTGGTGTGGGAGGGCCTGATAAAATCGATCAAACAGGACATTGGCAATTACTGGGTTTTGGGAAGGAACCTGAACAGGGGAGTGCCTCAGAGGCCTGAGCTGCATCAGGCTGGTTCTTAGCATTCCGCTACAATAACATTGGAACTGAATTTGTTGGCCAAATAAAGTTGAGATTTTAATACTATTATGGCTCTTTGTCTCTGTCGGAATATAGGATGAATATATTTGAACCTGACCCAAGAGGGGGTCAGAGGTGTAGGGTGATTCTCGAGGGACTCTGCTAAGGGGGGTGTGTGTTTGTCAGCTCTCAAGCTTTCACTAAATACCACATTTTTGAGAGAAACTTCCGGTTTTGCAGGTGGCTTCTGGTACCTTAACCTGAAGAAATTTGTATTGCATACTCTATAAAGGAAAATAATGTCAAGATGACCATGTCATGTCCAGATTAAATCAGCTTGTGCAGGCAGACAACTACTGGCTCTATGAGCAGTGAGGGGACACTGGCTCTGAGAAGAAGTGGCTCTGCTTGCCAGCTGGCCTGAGGTGAGGAGACCTCATTGCTCTTGAGCAGTTAACCAAGGAATTTGCCTACAGGGAACCTGGGGCTGCCTGTAGTCAGGCTCACATGATCCAGTGAGCTACATTGCTATTTCCAAACCAGTCACTTACTGCTGAAAATATTTTTGTAAGAAAATATGCTATAAATGTCACATGCGAGGGCATGGTGAAGCTAGAGGGCAGCTCGGGAGGCTGTCGGTGCCTGTCACTGAATGCTGTGCACTGGGGTGGTAGAGCAAGCGTTGTACAATGCTCATCTGCAGCTCCAGCCTCCTCCTGTGGTTCCTCTGGGAACAGGGCCCCTGCTGAGTCCTGGCGTGGTGTGCACAAACCTTTGGCACAGCAGCACCGGGGCTGAACAGGCAATCGCTGACCATGGGATCAGAAAACAGGGTTTGCTACTGCCTGTTCTGTCAGTAACCAGCTGTGTTTGTGTGTTTGTGGCTGTTACCTGCGGTTATTTGGAGAAGGATCTTTGAAGATGCCTCCCTCCAGGGCTGCGACCTCGCATGTCTGAAGGCCAGCAGGGGACTTGTTCTTGGTGTAGCCCAGCTGCCGCTGCCATAGCCCACCAGAGCAGGCAGCGCGAGTGGCCAGTGCCAGCAGTAAGAAAGCCGCCTTGCGTTTCAGGGTGGGGAGGAAGAGAGCACTACTAGGAAGGAGTTCCGCTGGAAGGTGCTGGCTAGGACTTGGCTCAGAAAGGTCCCTTTGTGAGGCCAGCTGAAGCCTAAGCAAGGCTGAGCTCTGCAGGGGCTCTCCTCTGTTTATGGTCTGAGACCTGCCTTGCTCAGCTCAGAGGAGGGGGGCTTTTCTCATGCACCAGGGCTGCTCTTGGCAGAGCAGGACTCCGTCGGAGTCATCTTGTGTACACAGCTAATTGCTGTTCCAAGAAAGCGGGCTAAAAGTGTTCTGTCTCCACAGCAGATAGCTCAGCCTGCTCTTGCACGGTGTTCTGTCTGATGTACCGCTGAGCGGAGATGCTCAGCAAAAAGATCGATGTGTTTGCCAGAAGATGAACGAGCGCAGCAGGCAGTTCTCGGGTGCACGGCTGACCGAGCTGTCAGCCTCGCTGCTGGCAGGGGTTCAGGACAAGGGTGCGCTGCAGAAGGGATGAAAGCTCTGTGATTCCTAACACAGGACAGGGATTTTTCCTGATGCACTGCAGGGGAATTCATTGTCCTGCCTGGACAATCCCCATCGGCACAAAACAGCGCAATATGCTCGTGTATCTGAAATGGCCAAACTTTGATGGGAAAAAGGATGGAGGATCAGTTGTTGCTTGAACCCCTGGCAGATCTGAAAGATCCATCTGTGGTAAATGGTCCATTTTGGGTCTTTGAGAGCTACAGCTGGAGAGTAACGAGTGCAGGACTTGTCTGGTGGTGGTGCTATTCTTCAGCTGTTCCGAGGCTGTTCTGCGGAAGCCTGCCCTCAAGTAGCAGCTGGTTCCGAGTTTGAAGTAGGACGTTGAGCGTGAGGGACGGGCACTGTAGGCTTCTGGTTCTGTGCCTGCATCAGGAGCACCAGCAGCACCTCTGTCCTCCCAAGGGCACTGAAAATCTCCAGCGCTGGTGGTGTTCTCCATGCTTAGCTGTACGCTGTCGCGCGGTCGTGCTGGGCAGCACAGCTCCTGCTGCTCCTTTCGAGTCGTCTGATGCAACTACAGGAGAGTGACTTAGCTCTGAATGTATTTGGCACCGCAGCTCCGACACGCCTGCACTGCGCTGGCTGGCCAGTATGCGAGCGGCTGGTTCCCCTCGCTGGGCGATGGCGCTTGTGTCTTTTCCCTGGCACGCGCGTGTGTGTGTGGGCTTGCTGCTGGGAAGTTCTGTTTTCAGGCCCTTGGACTCCTCTGGAGGGCTACCCATGCAAAAGCAATAGTAGGTTTGACCCCTTGGATGGGCACATCAACAGGTGGGTGGTAAGATGAGACACCAACTTCTGCCCAAAAGTGGGAGGCTGCGGGCCTGGGCGGCTCGATTACAAAGTATCGTGGCAAATAGCATGAGCTGCACGTCCTCAAAATAGCCCACGGGAGCCTATATAACGCCATGCCCCTGGAGAACCACCAGTCCTGGGCCAAGGGCCTGCTGGGGAACTGCGGGTGCCCAGCGCCATCTCCTGCATGCGGCACGGGAGCGTAGGGAGAGCCCGGCGGCCGCTGCTTCCCTGCCAGCGAGGGGGACTCGAACTCACCGGGGACACGGACACAGGCGCAGAGGGAGCACAGCGGTGCGGGTGCCATCACACCTCCGTAGCGAGGAGGGAGGTGACGGGCAGAAGAGGAGCAAGCGGTGCTCCGAGGCCAGCAAGCGGCAGGGCCGAGCACTGAGCAACTCCAGGGGCTCCCACAGCCCCCCATGCCTCTGCTCCTCCTCTTCCTCTGCCGTGTCTGAAGGCTGTGAGCAGCATGAAGGACTATTACCCAGTCTCAATGCCCCGGTACAGTCGGTATGCTCAGAGACTGAGAGCCGCGCGCACTGTGCGCTTCCCCAATGACATCGTCTTTCAGGACCACATCAGGCAGGGGGACCTGGAGCAGGTGGGCAGATTCATACGTGCCAGGAAGGTGACGCTGGACACCATCTACCCTTCTGGTGAGTGCTGCCAGGGCTGGCAGAGCTGGAATCTGGGCAGTGGCACGGCTCAGCTGGGCTGCGAGGGAGACGAGAGCGAGCCGTGGCAGCCAAAGCTAGGATGTGGGCCACCTTCAGCAGGGTGACAGGTTGGAATAGAATCGTTTTCCCCCCCAGTACCACCCCCAAGATTTCCCCTCAACAGCGTGGTCAGCACGTGCTGCGGGAAGGAGGGAGGCTCACCCCCTGGGGCTCCTGCCTTCTGCCTGGGCTTGGGGGAAGGGCGGGGAAAGGCAAGGCTCTGCGTTTTGTTCCTGACTCGGTCCATTTCTCACAAACGCTGTCCGTTCTTGCCCGTGTAGATCTGCGGACTTGCGGTGTTTATGTTTGTGGGGAAGGCATTGTGTTATGTTTGCACCCAGCCTCGCTAGCAACTGTTAACGGATGCCTTGATCCGCAGTGGCTGGTGCAGAGCCCTGGTTTGTCCCTTTCTTGTGCTTGGCTTCAGCTTCTGCTGTCACATGGCCACGGAGATGGGGTCTCAGATGACCCCGGGCTTCCTCCTGTCTAAACTGATTGCTTCACTGCCTGCTCTTTAAGGAGCCTCCAAAACTTGGACAGAGCAGGGCCCTGGAGACACTCATCTCACGTCCCCACGTGAGTCCTGGCTGGGGCTCAGGGCAGGCCACTGGCCAGGAGCTCTGCAGGAGAGGGCAGCTCCTCCTCCCTTAACCTGTCCTGCCTGGCCGAGTGGGGAGGTGGGCGCTACACCATCCTGGATTGGGTATTGATGCTGTAGAAGGGGAACAGAAACCTGCGGCAGCTCCTCTTGCTTCCTTGGTCTTTGTTTCTTTCCCCAAAAACTCATCTCCCCGATAACGAGTGTTTGCTGGCACCCCTCTTTCCTGGGTTGTGGACAACTGACACTTGTAAGCTCAGCATTTAGAGACTCTTCCCCCAGTCCAGGGCTAACAAATCCTTTCCTTCTAGGCATGGCAGCCCTCCATGAAGCTGTGCTTACTGGAAACCTGGACTGCGTCAAGCTCCTGGTTAAATACGGTGCTGACATCCACCAGAAAGATGAGAATGGGTGGACGCCCCTGCACATGGCCTGCAGCGACGGCTATGCTGACATAGCCAGGTGAGGAGCACCTCGCCTGGGCTCTGACGGGACACCCCGGCGCCGCAGAGCCCCGACATCCACAGCCGACGGCGACGGGGCTGGGCTGGGCACCGGGCGCCTCCTCCCAGGAGGGTACCCGTGGTACACACGGGATGGCCCGGGCCTTAAAGCTCCCTGCGGCTGCGCCCGGGCGTGGCGGCCGCGGGCCCCGGGGAGCCCCGCGCGCTGGGAGGGCTGCCCCGCAGGCCCGGCCGCTCAGCTCCCCGTCTCCTGCAGGTACCTCATCTCCCTCGGGGCCAGCCCGGAGGCCACCACCGACGCCGGGGAGAGGCCCTCGGACCTCATCGACCCCGAGTACAAGGAGCTGGTGGAGCTCTTCCAAGCCACCACCATGGACTGAGGCGGGGCACGGCCAGGAGCAGGCCTCGAGGGCCGCCGGGGGCCGGGGCGGCGGGGCTGCGCCGGGCCCGAGGGCCGGGGCCGGGCCTGGGCTGGGCCTGGGCCGGCGGCCGGGCGGGGGCTCGCTCGGTACCGCGTCTCGGGAACCACTTTGTACTTTTCCAATAAAGCACCTCGGACACCGCCGCGCCGCTGCCTGCGCCGGGACGGGCCCCGGGGCCCCGGGGCGGGGGTGGGGGCGGGGCCGCGCGGGGCGGCGGGGCTGTGCGGGGGGGCGGGGCCGCGCCTGCGCGTTGCGGCGCTTCCGTCGCGGCCCGAGGGCGAGCGGAGGCGGGAGACGGGCCCAGGTGAGGGGCGCGCGTTGCCATGGCGACGGGCGGGGGGCGGCCCGCGGCCTAGCCCCGGCCTGGCCGCCCTCTCCTTTCTCCCCGCAGCCGCGCCGAGCCGAGCCGAGCCGCCGCCGCACCGCCGCCGCCATGGCCAGGTGAGCCCCGCCCGGCGGCCCGGGCCCAGCCGCGGCCCCGGCCCCGGCTCAGCCCCGCGCTTCGCTTTCAGCTCCCCCGTGTCCCGCGTGGTCTACAACGGCAAGCGGAGCGGCGGCCCGCGCTCCCCCGGCGCCGGCAGCGAGATCTTCACGCCGGCCCACGAGGAGAACGTGCGCTTCATCTACGAGGGTGAGCGGGGGCGGGGGGCCCCGGCTGCGGCCGCGCCTGTGCCCCGGCGCCGCCTGAGGCGGGCGGCCCCTCACCCGCCTGTCCCCGCAGCCTGGCAGTGCGTGGAGCGCGACCTGCGCAGCCAGATGGGCTCCGAGCGCGGCCTGGTCGAGGAGTACGTGGAGAAGATGCCGAACCCTAGCCTCAAAGGTGAGGGGGGCGGGGGGCACCCAGCCCCGGCTCCTGCCGGAGGGGACGGCCAGCCCCAGGGAGCCTGCGCGGGCTGGGAGGGGGCTGCGACGCGGCCTCTGCCGCCAAAGTCTCTCCTGTCACCCCTGCAGCATTTAAACCTGTCGACCTGGGTGATCTGAAGAGGAGGAACACACAGGATGCAAAGAAGTCCTAAGGCGGGTCCTCCCTGTGGGTCGGCTGGTCTCCTAAGGTCCTCAAGCAGATTTAATTTGAGATTTTGTGTTGATTTCCTCCTCTGGTCTGTACTCCCAAAAGCCTGCGGGAGAGCCAGTCAGCTTTGGGGCTGGCTCTGAAGCTACCTGAAATCAAAGATGCTCAGGGGCTCACTGAGGATGCCCAGCGCCTGTTGCAAAGGATTCCAGCACCCCACTCATAGCTTTCTCTGGCCTCAAGCTGTCCTTCCCCACTTCATGCTGGGCTCACAGATCTCCCGTTCTCCTTCCATCTCTGCCCCTGGCGCATTGAGTACGTGGGCTCCCTGGGCTCTGGTGCGCGGCAGGGCAGAGCAGAGCGGCTGTGTTGTCGGTAGAGGCAGCGCTGGTTCTCTGCGCCCTTCTGTGCACCAAGGATCCACGGCTGCTGGGGTGGGCCAGGGGGAGAGGGAAGGAGGGTGGGCTCTGTCCCTGTGCCTCGGGACAGACAGGCAGCCCCAGTTCAACACCCTTCGTGCAGCTGACTGCTGGGCAGGTCACACCGGCTGTTCCTTGCTCCCTTGTGGGAGGGCTTAATTTGTACCTGGGCTGCTGCTGCCTGGGACTTGCCGTGCTGCCAGAGCTCGTGGGTCCTTGTCCAAGGCCAGATCTTCCTTGTGCATAGATTGGGCCAGAGCCCTGTGGTGCTGGAGATGGAGCTGCTCCCCTCTCCCTGCGGATGGAGGGAGGTGGGGTGTCAGCACTGCCCCCAGCCCCAGGCACCTGAGAGGTGCTCAGAGAGGGGTGCTGGGCCACACTGGGCCCCCCCTGGCCTCGGGACTCTGGCAGCTCCATGGGAGGTGGCAGCAGTAGGGGGTGGCTGGTGCTGACTGCAGAAAGAAGCTGGTTGGCATCCTTGCCTGAGCAGCACAGCGCTGTTCTGTACTAACACCATTTTCCAGACGTGACCCTTGGAAGAGATCTGGCCTCCACAGCTGGCAGAAATGTCACTGCGTGGGGGCTGCCGTAGTCAGTGTAACTCGCCCTGGGGGGGGCTTTCCTGGGACCCTCACTCCTGGCAAGGCTCAGGTGGTTTCTGCATCATCGCCTCTGAGCGAGGGAGAACAACTGTGCCATCCTCGCCCATCTGAGCAGAGCAGCCGTGCTGGCCGCGTCTCCGTGCCCCTGGAAGACCATGGGGAGCAGCCCCCTGCCTGCCTGTGCTCTGAGCCAGCGGGGAGGGGGCTGCCGGGGGCTCTGCCAGCGCCAGTGGGCTTCGGGAGGGGCGCGGGGGAAGTTGTGGCTGCCGTTACCTTTCCTTTGTTGAGCTATACTGTTCCTTTTTTTTTTTTTCTGTTGTCTGTCACTTGAGGAGTGTTGTAAATAAAACCTGGTGTCCTTTTGGGTCTGCCTCCGTGTGACGCTGCCCGCCACGGTCCCTGCTCCAGGGCTGCCTTGGCCGGGCACGGGCCCGATCCCTCTGCTCTTCACCACAGCACTTGTGCCAGCGGTGGAGCAGCATGCGGGACGCTGCCCGGCTGCTCCTGGCATGGCGTGGCGTGCCCAGTGCGGTGCTGCGAAGGTGGGAAGGGGGCTGTCTCAGCCGTGGCGTCCCGGGGGGCTGTTCCTGCCTGATCCCCGCTCGGTTCCTCGGCTGCCTGTGCTCGCAGGCTGCGTGTGCCCGCTGCTCCGTCGGTGTGGGACTGTGTGCGCCTGCGGCCTTGCTGGGGCAGGGCCCTTGTTCTTCCTTCTTCTTCCCTTTTTTAGACTTCTAAAACGTTCCTGTTTTGTGGGAGAAGCCCTGTGTTTTCCATTTTAGACTTCAGCACTGGTAATAAAGGCCAGGACTTTCCTTGCCTTTTCAGGCCAGACCAAGTCCTAAGGAGAAGTAACGCAGAGAGCAGAAGCTGCCTCTTATTTCTTTTTTTTTTTTTTTTCCAGAAGGGATCTTGCCCTTGCATTTGCTCTGGGCTCTTAATTTCACTGCAAGCATGTGCAGCCTGGCGCTGCGTGCCGGTAGCACAATGCCCTTGGGCTCTGGCAGCCCTCCTGTGAGCCAGCATCCTAGGAGCTGTCGCTGGACCAAAGATTTAAATGTTGAGACTATTAATACACTCGGATCCTCTTCCCTCCCCTCCTTTACTGGCATTTAAACTATACTTAGCATTGCCAGAATTTCTCCTCGAGTGCATCTCTTTACCATTAGCCACGACCCTGTTTACCTCCCATCACTGACACATTTTGGGGCGCTCACGTGCCAGGGTGTGCTGCCCAGTTCTGGCACAGCAGGACGGTGCCTCAGCCCCTGCGCCCGCTCCCTCGCCCCGGCGCTGCCCAGCCCTGCTTCACCGCAGCCCTCGAGGGAGCAGGGGCAAGAGGTGACGGTTGTCGCTGTCGTGGCCCCTCTCCTTTCACCTTTCCTGCAGGATGGGCCCCGTGCTGGGCCCCATGTCCCAGGAGCACGGAGCCGAGCGGGGCTGCCCTGGCTGGAAGCCCTGGGCGCATCTGGAGCTGTGCGTCCTGGGTCCGTGCGTCCTGAGGGGATGGGAGGGGGCTGCGCTGGGGCCAGCGGCGGGAGGGGGCTGCACTGGGGCCAGCGGCTGGAGGAAGGTGACCTGGCTCGACCGGCTGACCAGAGCCTACGGTTTGGGGGAGCCCCTGCGCCTCGGGGCCTCGTGAGGGAGGGAGCGGTGCGAGGGGAGTGGGACGGGGCTGCGTGCGTGGGAAGGGCTGCCCCGACACGCCGGGAGCTGGCTGCACGCTGCCGGCGCAGTCGGGCTGCGGCAGCCCCCGGGCAGCTCGTCTGCGGGCCGTGCCCCGGCCGTGGCTGGCAGGGATGGCTCTGCCTGCGGCCGCGGGGGCTCACAGCCGGTGCGGGACGGGCTCTGCACGGTGCCCTCACCCTGTCTTGCTGCCCAGCCCAGGCTGCTGGCCGGCCGCCCCGGAGCCCCGCACTGCTCCCCATGGCTGGGGGCATGGTGCAAACCTCGCCCTGGGGGCTGCAGCCGTGTCCCCAAGCCTGAGGGCACGTACAGGGGTCCCACAGCCTGACCCCGCTGGCCTCTGCCTTGTTTTTCTCTTGGCTTGGGTGCTGTAAAGCCAGAGGCGAAGCAGCCACTCGACCGCTAATGAAATGTCATACAAAAATCATTCTATAAACAGGTGATTTTTCTAAAGACTAATAACAAACCCCGGGGGTGAGGGCGGTGAGGCGGCGCAGAAGTGTGGAAGTCGGGTGGCGGGGGGGGTGCTCCTGCAAGGGAGCAGGGCCGCAGGCCAGAGAAATCAGGCTGTTTACCTATAAAAATCAAACTCGGCGAGGGTTTGTTTTCCCTGTGACTCGGATACGGTGCTTATCATTAGATTAAATGGTGGGAGGGAGAGAGGTATGTGTTGTATCATTGAATTAAGCGGTGGGAAGAGGGGACGGCAGCGGGCAGAATCTACTTAGAAGACCAATTTGTGGCGCTCAGTTCCCTTGATAAAGTGGGAGTTTTCCTGCGAGCGCCGTGCCCCGGGGTGCCCGCTGCAGCCGCAGGGGTGCTGCTGCCTGGGCAGGCTGGGGCGAGCGGCGCGTGAGTGCTCCGGCCCCATGCCATGCCTCGGGTTTAGCCCACGGCTGCAGCCGTTTGGCCTCTGCCCCCAGCCCGTCTGCCCGGCACGGGCAGCAGTGCCTGGGCTCCGCTGGTCACCGGGAACGGGCGGCTCCCGCCGGGCAGCCGAGGCAAGCACAGCGGCACGGGCAGCGGGCTGTCCCCTGCCAGAGACTCCACGGGGGTGGGCAAGGATGCCGACGGCAGTCCTGTGGGAGCTAGCTCCTTGGGCTGGGGCTGGCCCCGCTCCCGGGGGCTGCGGGACGTCCTGCTCCCTCTGCCTGGGGTCCCAGCAGTCCTGGGGGCCCGTGTGTGCCCGGGAGCCACTGGCCACAGGCGGGAGCTGCTGGCCGGGGCATGTGGCTCTGTGGGAGCCGGGGGATGACCAGGGCACAGGGGCTGCAGGCTCAGCCCTGCGGCATAGGCAGTGCCCCGGCTTTGGTGTGGCAGCCGGGTCCTACGGGGCCACGGTGAGCAGCTCCGAGTGAGGGGACGGGCTCCAGCGGGCCTGGCAGGGGGACTTGCACCGGGCTCCCGGCCATCAGCAGATGCCATCCCTGCTCAGGGCTGTGCCTGGTGCTGCTGGCTCTGACCCCCGGCCAGCTCCCACCGTGTGCCCCAGTCCCCAGGGGGACAGGGCTGGGCCCGGGGATCTGTCATGCCCGGCACAGACCCCTTGGGGTGCCGGACCCAGCCAGCCTGCGGGCAGGATGCCGGGACACGACAAGGGGCTCTGTGGGGGACAGGGGGTTGTGGGGCCGTGGGGCAGTGCTGGGGGCTGCCAAGGGCACAGGCCATGACCACAGGGACACCCCATGGGCTGGGGCTGGCTTGGGGTCCCCGTCATGGTGTGGCAGATGCAGGGCCCTGGTGCTGCACGTCACCCTGCCTGGGCAGGGTCTGGGGGTCCCCGCACCCTCGGTGCTGCGGGGCCAGCCTGGCCTCGGTGGGGCATCACAGTCCCGCGGGGGTGACAGTGGGGTGTTGCCACGGCAACGCTGCAGCAACAGGCACAGGACCCGGCGCCACTTGATGACCGTATTTACCTTCCCAGAAACCGCTTCGTGCTCCAGCAATTTGCCTCAATTAGGCTTGTTACCGCGTCAGGAGGCTGCAGTGACGGCAGCGTCCGTGGGGGCCAGCAGCGGCGCGGGGGCCTGCCCTGGATGGCTCCGGCACCGCCGCTCCGGCCGCCTCCACATCCACCCCCGGCCCCCTCCCTATCCCTGCACCCGGGGGCCCAGGCAGACCCAAACCTCTGCGCTCCCCTCCCCTTGCCTGCTCAGCCCCACCGCCCCCCCCCCCCCCCCCCCCCACGGGTGATGTGGCCCCACAGCACCACCGCGCTGCCCCACGGCATTGCCCCGGAGGCTCACAGCCCCCCCGGCACCGCAGCCCAAACCCCTCCGCCCCACGTCCCCGCTGCCTGCGCTGCACCGGCCGCTGGACGCCAGGTCCCCGCTTGGCCGGGGCAGACGGCAACTTGTCGAGTAAACAGAGGAAAATTACTGCGTGCGCGGCACCGCGCTGCCGCCGGGAGCCAAGCGCCGCACGGCGGGGGCTGGAGCTGTGGGCATGCCCTCCCCACGCCATGGCTGGAGCTGTGGGCA
>JADKXX010010853.1:0-10415 GCA_017310255.1 Butorides virescens | reverse complement strand
GTGGGGCGGGCAGAGGGGCTGTGGGGCGGGTACGGGGGCTGTGGGGCAGGCAGAGGGGCTGTGGGGCGGGCAGAGGGGCTCTCTTCTGATGCAGCCCATCCCTACCAGGGGGGCCAGCTCCCCCTCCATGGCTGCGGCCATCACCCGTGGGTGCTCAGGGGCACAGTCTGGGGCCGCGGTGCCCCCGGCCCCCACCCCCTGCACGCCCGTTCCGGACAGAAAGGCGCACGCAGAAGTGGCCCTGCAGCCCAGCATGGGCCCACACCTATTTACAGTCACGACAGATAAATTACAGCACTGCGCAAAGGGTCTCGAAGGCGCACAAGGGCAGCACCACAGGATGAACCCCCCACCCCATCCCCCCCCACAAGTCCCCCCCCCCCCCCGAGGTCCAGGTCCCACTCGCCGAGCCTCACCCGCAGCTGGCCCAGCCGTGTCCATCGTCCCGTGTGTGTCGGGCACGGTGCAGCGCCCGCACCGGGGTGGGCAGGGTCCCGCACAGCACCCGCAGGAGGATGGGGCTGGGGAGGGGGCGACGGCGGCCCCAGCCAGCCCAGCCCGCGGCAGGGGGGCCGGCACAGCAGCCCCCCCCGCTCTGGCTGCAGGCTCAGAAGTGGCTCTCGGCCGTGGTCTCGGGGAACTCGTAGCAGTGGTGCCGGTCCCCCAGGGCGAGGTGCTCGGCCGTGCTGCGGCCGGTCCTCTCGAGGTAGTGGGTACCGGGGCGCGGGGCGGGGGGGCTGCGCCCCAGCCCGTTGGCGCAGCCGCTCACCAGCTGGTGCTTCTCGCAGGCGCTGCCGGCGCCGTTGCGGGCGCTGGGCGCGTGGCTGTAGGTGTGCTTGTACTCCTCTGCCAGGTCCTTGCCCAGCTTCCAGCGCTGCCACCGCTTCAGCAGCTCTGCCTGCACCTGCGAGGAGCTGCCGTCAGCGCGGCCCCGTGCCTGCCAGCAGCCCGCGCCCCCCCGGCTGCCCGCGCCCACCCCCTCCCGCTCACCTCCTTGTTGACGAAGCAGTAGAGAATGGCCACCAGCATCCCCTGGGCGGAGGGAGGAGACACGTGAGAGGTGCGCAGCCAGACCCCCAACCCCAACCCTGGTCTGGTCCCTCCCGAGGCGGACGGTCCCTGCAGAGGGCCTGTCCTGTGTGGGGCTGGGCCCACCTGGAATGAGCTCAGGAAAAGGTCGAAGAAGAGCTTGACGTAGCGCAGGGTGCCCTGGGCATGCTCATCTGTGATGAAGGCGAAGACCACCTCGTGGATGCCCAGCAGCGGGATCAGCGTCAGCGTGGACTTGGCCAGCCTGCGCGGAGGGGGGGACGTCAGCGCCGGGGTGGGCACAGGCTCCAGCGTGTGCGCCACGGGCACGCGGGGCCGGGGCTGTGCCCGCCACCCACCTGAACTTGTAGTCGGTGTAGCGCATCTGGTGCGCACGGAGCTTGGAGACGAGGATCTGGATGATGCGGATGAAGATGAAGAAGTTGATCTGCAGTGGAGCAGAGCGAGCCGTGAGGGGAGGCAGGGGCAGGCAGGGCGGCTCTGTCCCCCTCCCCGGGGCAGCCCCCTCCGCAGCAGGCTCGGGGCTCTCGCAGGTGACGGGTGAAGGGCTGCGGTGGGCAGAGCCACAGCCCCAGACTCACCAGGATGGCCAGGAACACAGGGAAGCGAAGGATCCACCAGAAGCCCATGTTGTTGTTGGTGGTCCAGCACCTGCAGAGGGGGGGATGGGGACTGCTGGGCAGCCCCTCGACTGGGCGGCTGCTAGAGCCCAGTGTGGCATTGGCAGCCCCAGCCGAGCGAGTGCCACAGCCCCGCACCCTGCTCCTTGCACGGGGCGATGGCACGGAGCCTCTCCCGGGCCGTCCCACCATCCCCACACGTGTCCCAGCGCACCCACCCGCGCCCCGCGCACCCGCCGGCATCGACACTCACTGGATGTTCTCGTAAAGAAACTTCACGACGACCCAGGGGATGAGGAACAGCACGGGCGCCCCTGGGGGAGAGGGGGGCAGGGGCAGGTGAGGCCCGGGGGGGGTCAAGGTTGGGGTCGGAGGACGGGGATGGGGAGCCAGCCCGCCCGCACTCACCCCAGCCGATGCACAGGTAGAGGGTGAAGTAGCTCCTCTCGGAGAAGACGGCCACCACCAGGAGGTTGTGCAGGTAGATGCCCTCCACCAGCAGCCAGCAGTAGTTGGCCACGATGCCGTACTGCATGAAGACCGAGGCCGCCCGGCAGCCCGCGGCCGCCTGCGGGCAGGGGTCAGTGCTGCCGCGCCGCCCGAGCCCCCGTGCCCCCGTCCCGCCCCGCGGCTCACCTCGTCGCTCAGCCAGATGTGCACGTTGTAGTCGTCGATCTTGTCGCTGTAGTGGGTCTTGAGCAGGGCGTCGATGACCAGCACGGAGACGCCCTTCAGGATGAAGGAGGCGAAGAGGTTCATGTGGATGTAGTTCCTCATGCAGTGCAGCTTGCTGCGGGGGGGGGAGCTGCTGTCAGTGCCCGCACCCCTGGCACGCACCCCGCGGGCCCCCACCCTGCCCGCGCCCCTACCTGAAGCCCAGCAGCAGGGCCAGGGCGAGGAGCAGCGCGCACAGGGACACCGAGTACCCCACGGTGTACATCACCTTGAAGCTGCCGTAGGTCTTGGCGAACTTCTCCTGGGGCGAGAGGGAGCAAAGTGAGGGCGAGGGGGGGGCGGGGAGCCCCGCAGCGGCCGCCCCCCGGCGCTGCCCACCTGCGCCGCCAGGTCCTCGGCGCCCAGCTCACACTGCGTGGCGTTGCGCAGGGACTGTCCCCGGGGGCCCGTCACCCACTGCCCGTCCGGCCCGCAGGTCTTGAAGACGTGTCTGTGCTTCACTGCGAGGGCGAGAGGGCGATGGCGCCGGGCAGGCCCCAGCACCGCCGCAGGCGCTGTGCACCCGCTGCCCGGGCCTGAGCGCCTGGGGCTGCCGCCACACGCGTGCGCACACGCATGGAGACACGCACGCACACACATGTGCACACACACACACATGCATGTACACACGCACATGCACACGCACATACACGTGCACACGCATGCACACACGCATACACACACACATGCACATACACGCGCACATGCATGCACACACGCATGCACATACACACACATACACGCGCACACGCATGCACACACGCATACACACACACATACACGTGCACACACACACATACACGTGCACACGCATGCACACACACGTGCACGCCTGCCCGGCCGTTACCTTTCTGGTACCAGGGCAGGAACCAGGGGCAGGGGACGCTGGCGGTGCTGTTGGGCAGCGTGTCGGGCCAGCAGGAGAACTTGTCGAAGGTGCGGTTACAGACGAGCTCTGCGGAGGGGGGGACGTGGCAGCGCCCTCAGCCCCACCCGCGCAGGGCGCCGGGCGCCAGCCCCCACGCCGGCCCCCACGCCAGCCCCTCGTCCCCCCGCGCCGGCGCTCACCCGTGGGCGCAGGCAGGCGGCTCATGTTGCGGTGGCACTCCTCGCTGTACGCCTTCCAGTTCTCGAAGACGAAATCCGTGATCTGGGCGGAGGGGCCCTGCGGGCACCAGGGAGCATCACTCACCCCCTGCCCGTGGGGGCCACCAACCCTGGCTCAGGGGTGGCCATGGGCGAGTGCGGGCTAGCACACCATGCCGTGCCGTGCCGTGCCGTGCTGATGGCAGGGCAGGCAGGAGAAGGCTGCACAGCGTGCCGTGGTGAGGGGGGGGGTTGGTGGCGGCGCGGGGGCAGGCTGCGGGGCAGAGCACCGTCGTGCGGGACGCCCCGTCCTCACCTGGCAGCAGAGCAGCAGCAGCAGGAGGCCGAGGAGATGCGGCCGGGACATCCCTCTGCCGGGCCGCGAGCCACATGGGGCGCAGCGCGGGGCGCCTGGCTTCCTACCGGCCCTCGGCAGCTCCTCTGCCCTGGCAGCGAGGGGCCTGGCGCACGGGCAACCCTGCACGAGATGAGATGCTGGGTCACGGGGACGCCGGTGGCGGGACCCGTCCTGGGGCAGAGCCGGAGTACGTGTGGCATGGGGCAGGCGGGCACGGGAGGGGACGCCACCCTGCCACAGCGCCGCCCCCCGTCACAGCACCACGCTCCTGTCCTGTCCCTGCCGGGCTTTATCGTTGGGCTGTTGGTCGTGCGTTTCCCTGCGGGGCTGCATACCTGCCGGTTCGTCCCCAGGATGTCATCGGAACTGTGGCCACGCCGCCCCTCTGCCCCCTGAGCCAAAACCCCCAGCCCCCGCGTGGCTGGAGCGCAGCCACACGCAGGACATCGCCCCCCCCCGCGCAGGGTGGACCCTTGGGCCACCCCAAGGCAACGCTGCCTCCGGACCCCCCTGCACGCAGACCCAGGCCAGGGCCACCCCGGACCGGTGCTGGTGCCCATCGGTGCGTCGGTGCCGAGCCCCACGAGCCCAGGACCCCAGCGGCAGCCAGGACCCCTCCTCATGCCTGAGCATCTTCTCGGGGCAGGGGCTGGCGCCCGGGCTGCCTCCCCTCCCACCACCTCCACGCCGGGGCTCGTGCTGGGGCTGCGTCCAGCGGTGGAGGTGGCCGGGTCCCTGGGACGTCCCTGCAGGGTGGCCCTCGGGGCGCCCGTCCCGGTCCCGCAGGTCTGCCCGGCGCAGCACCCACCGGGGATGGAGGTGGGCAGGGAGCCGGCGGGGAAGGCTGCCGGCCATGGGGTGGTCAACCATGAACCCGCGGGGATCCCCGGCTGGCGGGGCTGCTCTGGCCCCTGGACGGGCTCAGCCTTGCTGTGCCGCGGCGGCTCCGCTGCCCCCAGCCCAGGCGAGCGGCGCAGCGCCTCGTCTGACACAGCGCCCGTGCAAAGCCCAGCTCACGAGGCGCCGTAATTCCCTCCATCCCCCTAAGCCGGTTACCGGGCTCCTGAGTGGGATTTCGGCTCCTCCGACAAGGGCCCATTCTGACGGCAGCCCCACGGCGCGGTGTGGCCGTGCGGGGTGGGGGGAGCCGAGCCGGGGGGGACGGGGACGGGACAGACAGTATGGCTGGTGCCACTGCAGACGCTGCGGCATCACCCCCCGCCCCCCAGCCTCCCCCCGGGCACCAGCCGGAGCGCCGCGCTCCCCAACCAGCCACCGCTCCCAGGGCTCGCCGCTCTGCCCATGCTTATTTTTATCCCTGGGAAAGTCGTGTTTCCTCCATGCAGACCCACTCGCCATGTCGCAAGCGGCAGCCTGAGAAGCTCATTAATCAGCGCGTGGGGCTCCAGATGCGGCTCGGGGAGCTGGACCTGCCGGCGCAGCCTTATTTAGACTGCCCCAGGACAGAAGGAGCTGTCCCCGGGGACAGGCTGTGCTGGGTGGGCTCTGGGAACAGGGACCTTCGGTGGGCGCTCGACGGCCCCCTGCCCACGCCAGCATCCCTGTCCTCCCCCCCCCCCCCCCCCCCGCCCCCCTCCCCTCCCCGCAGCCCCCCCAGCATCCCCACCTGCCCCATCCCGCTGCCGCCCATGGCCCGGCCCCGTGGGACCCTCCCAGAGCCCGGCCCCTGCCCCGAGCATCCCTGCCCCGAGCAGAACCGCTCCTCCCGGGCACTGTGGGTCAGCAGCAAACGCTGCCAGCCCCCCTCCGCGGCCCGGGGAGGCAGCTTTGGGGCAGAGGTGTCTCTATTTTTAGCTGCCTGCAATGGGATTTAGCGGCGGGGAGGCCTCTGCCCTAGACTCCCCCCTGGGCTGGCAGCCGCCCCCCCGGCCCCCGGGCCCTGCAGCGGCCAAGCTGGGCAGACTGCACTGGGTGAGGGGTGCTGGCGCCCGGGCTGGTCACGCTCCTCGCCTCCAGCACGGGGCTCCCCGCTTCGCAGCGAGCCCTGCCCGGGCCCTTTGCCCCAGCTGCCTGCGGTCCCACGCAGCCGCAGGGCCACGACAGCCCCCCCCCCCGCGGTGCGAGGGACCCCCGGCAGCTCTCGGAGACACGGGCTATTTCTGGCAGAGACGTGGGCACGCAGGGGGAGCTGCGGACCAGTCACTGCCCGGGGTTCGGCACAGACGGGTGGTGGCAGGGAAGGAGCAGTGGCCCTGAGCAGCCAGGACAGCGGGGTCTGGGGTGGCTCGGACACCGGCAGCGCCGAGCACCTCCCCGGGAGCTGGCACTGCCCGGCATCAGTGCCTGCAGTGCTCGGAGCAGCGGTCGCGGCCGGCTGGATGTGCCGTGGCTGCCGGTACCAGGAGCCCCTCTCTGCCGCGTCCACTGCTGTCAGAGGCGGCGCCGCGGGAGGGACCCAGCTCCGCGTCACCCCCTCCCCTCACCCTGCTGTGCCCAACCGGCTCCCAGTGCCACGTTCCCCTGCCCTGGCACCTTGCCCCCAGCTGGGCCAGGATTTGGGGCACCCTCTGCCACGCTGGGCCACGGGCACCAGCTGGAGGGTGCCCAGCATGCAAGTGGGTGCATCTGCTGGGGCTGTGGCACACCGCAGTGGGCACACGGGGGACTTTTGCCCCACGCTGGCGTTGGGCAACGCGGTGCGTTCCTGTGTCATGGCTCTGCGGCTGCTGACCCCCGTGGAGGCCGGGCTGCAAACACCAGCGCTGCTCCTCTGGCGAGGGAGACCTCACGGCCACGACAGGAGAGGAGGAAAGAGGAACCTGGGGCGGCAGTGCCCACGCAGGGAAGGGGTCAACGCCAGAAGCCCCAGTGCTGAGGGGCTGGAGGTGTCAGACCCAGGCACCATCACCTGCCCTTGGGGTGGGGGGAGCGGGGCGGTCACTGGTGCCCACACTGTTTTGCTGAGCCCTCCCCGAGCCAGCGGTGCCAACCCCTGCAGCGGTGGGGGCAGAGCAAGGACCCCTCTCCCCCTGGACCAGCTTCTCTGCAGCCCCTGGACCTGCCCCATCCCAGCGGCTCCTGGCCCGGCTGCTGCTGGCCCCGGGCTTGCTGTCAGGTGGGGGGGGGCCGGGGCGCCCAGCCTGGGGAGGGGCCGGGGCGAGCCGAGTACCAGGGCGCACTGTGCTGCCAGGCTGCTGCCACTGCTGCGGCATCGCACCAAGCCGTAGGGAATGGATGGGAAAAGGCTTGTGTCGGGATTTTGCCCCCCCACCCGGGGGGTGTGCAGCCCCCAAGCTGCCCTGCAGCAGCTCTGTGCCCATGCGGACCCCCGTGGCTGGCCGAGCACCCGTCAAAAAGTCGCTCTCCTCCTTCCTCCCAGGTTGACTTCCCCCAGGACTTTGCCGCCCCGGCCGGTGCCTGCCTCTGGCTGCCGCCACACGTGCGAGGGAACGCGCTCCACATCTGGGATGGCTGCAGCCGATCGCTCCATGGATCATCGGCTCGGTGAAGTCTCCACGGGGACACTCATGGGCATCTGCAACGTGACCCGGGAGCACCCTGGAACAGCCACGGCCCCGTACGAGCGCCGGGAGGCCGGCACAGCCCACCGCAGCCCGGCCCCGCGCGCGCAGCCCTGTGCCCAGCACGGCACCGCTTGCTCAGGAGGCGGCGGTGGGGGCTGCGCACCCTCCAGACGCGGGGATTAGCCCCCAGCGCGCTAATGCAGCGCTTTCCACGGCTCGCTTGGCTTTGAGCTCAGAGCTACAAGCCAGCGCGGCAGGGGCTTCGGCACTTGGCAGGGAAGGGGACAGTGCAGGGCCAGAGCTGATGCAATGCCAGCGCGAGCCTGGCCCTGCAGATGCTGCCCCGCTTTCCACCCAGGACCTCGGCAAGCAGGACAAGTGGCAGGGGAAGACGCCCGCAGTGGGGAGGCCCGGGAGGTCCGGCCCGCACCCTGCACTGTCCCTGGCCCGAGTATGGAGGTGCCTCCCGCCCCCCACCTGCGGCGCTCAACTGCTCCAGTCCTCCCCTGGGAAGCGAGCGCAAGGAACGCGGGCAGCGGAGGAACAGCCGAGCTGCCTGGAGCAGCCCTCGCGCTGCGAGAACGCAGCTCGTTTGCACAGAGCGACATGATTGTGGGAACACCGAGCAGCAGCTCACGACAGAGCGCGCCGGCGTCACCAGGCACCGACAATGTCGGATTCTGTGCCACTTTGGACCAAGGAAACCTAAACCAACCCTGACAGCGTTTTCGTCAACAGCGACGCAGGGTGCACACAAACGGCGCTCGCCCCTGCGCTGTCAGGACGAACGCTCTGCATCACCGCCACGACTGCCCCGCTGCCGAAAGGGACGGTCAAGGGCATCTTCCGCAGCTGCCCCATAGCAGGGAGGGACCGTGGGCTGCAAGTGTGGCAGGGCAGCCAGGCAGCGGGCAAATAACCTTGCCGCCCGGCAGGCTCTGGCGAGGGGATGCTGAGCCACACAGCACCTCGGTCCTGGCTCGGGGCAGCGAGTTGCTCTTGTTCATCACATTGCATGAAAACCCGTGGAATACAGGAGGGCGGCACGAGAGGCGGCGTGACACGTGTGGTTAGCGTGTCACAGGGGAGGCACAGGGCTGGGAAAAGCCTAGGAAAAGGTCAGAGCAGACGGGCGTGTGTGCACGCACGCCTGCGCTGGGAGCTCAGCACCAGAGCAGCTCGTGTCACAAATGAACGCCGTGGTCATCCCGGAGCTCAGGACAACCCCCAGTACCTCGCCGAGGAGCGAGCTCAACCCCTGCCGAGGTGCCGATGTGCAAGTGGCGTTGCACGCAGCAGCCCGGCCTGGAAGGGGACCCGGCTGGGTCCATCTCCCCTGCATCCAGCTGGCCCAGACCCTGCCTCGGCGCCTGCTCTCAGCCCTGCACGACCGATCAGGGCTTGCGGTCACATTTTTTCATTAACTATTTTTAATCCACATTTTGCCTCTTCTCTGTTCAGCCTTTTTTCCCCACTCCAGGCAACAGAACATGAAAAAATCTGCACCGCAGCGTGTGGAAAGGAGCAGGGATTGGTGGGAAGGATGGGAGCTGGCAGCTGGGGCCGCACTAACATGCCGAGGAGGGGTCCTGCGGGCCCTGAATTTTCCTGCTGATGCACAGATAAAGCCGAGGAAATCACAGGGGCAACCACTGAATTTGGCATGGGTCAGGACACCCACAACACGCGCTGCCGAGCGCTGCGGTGGGCAAGGCGGCTGCGTTACAGGGCACATGACGAGGCGCTGGGCGGGTGCTGGTGGCGCAGCAGCAGATGCCCCATCCTCTGCCCACCCAGCCACCACAGCTCGAGGGGAGCTGGGCTGACACCACCGCGCCCTGCTCCCCCTCGCCGCCCCGCCAGAGCTGCCGGGCTGGGGAGCGCAGCGCCAGGCAGAGGTGATCTTGGCAGCTGCTTTGGAGATGCGCTTGCAACCACGAGGGCGGCAAGGTCACATACCCAACATGTCCTGGTTAAACAAAGCCATTTACCAACACCGTGTTGACACAGCAGAGCTTGGGACAGAGTCACAAAGGGCACTCGCAATGGGCCCCTGCAACACCCGGAGAGCTTGGGAAGGGTGGAAAAGTATCCCCTCTTTCTGCCCCTCGGCAAGAAAGCCCCGGTACCGCTGCGCCCAGGGCAGGGAGACCCATCGGGCACCACCCCGGCGAGGGGCTTCTCAGGGAGATGCTCCCAGCGTGCCAGAGCCCGGCTGGTATCGCCCACCTGGGGCTCACAACAGCCAGGGCAGCACCCAGGGGTGCCGAGGCGGCAGAGCCCCTTCCCAGGGATGCCAGAGGCAGCGGCTCAGGCAGGAGCGGGCACGGCGCAGCCGGGACCTCCCCAGCCCAGGACAGCCCTTGCCGAGGGGCTCAGCCCCACCGGGGCCGGCGCCCAGCACCGCGACGGCTCTGGGAGCTGCTGCTCCGGACTCCCGGGGCTCAAGCCGCGGCCCCAGGGATGCGCATCTCGCCGGCCGGGGGTCCCCGAGACCGCGGGGATGGCCGCTCCCCTCCCTCCTCCCCCCTCTTCCCCGTACCTGTCGGGGCTGGGCTGGCGGCAGCTCCCGGGCGCATCTCGGTGCTGGCGGGGACCGGGACCGGGACCGGCGCGCTCGGCCGCTCCGGCGAAAACTTTTGCCGGAGCCGCGGCGGCGGCGGCTGTGGCGGCTCGGGGGGAGGGACCGGTGCGGGGGGAGGGACCGCGGGCGAGGAGCCGTTCCCCCCCCCCCCGCCCCCCCCGCCGGCCGGGGGGGGGCGCGGCCCGGTGCCCCCCGCCCCGCCCGGTGCCGCCGGCCCCAGGTGCTCGGCGCTGCGCACGGCGCGGCGCTGCCCGCGAGGCCCCGCATCACCGGCGGCTGCACCGGGAGCTGCGGGGGCGTCGGCGCTTGTCCCCGCCGCCGGCTCCTCCGCCCCGCCCCGCTCCCGGGCACCGGCTCGGCTCGCCGGTGTGGACGGGGCGGGCGGAGCGGCGGGGGCCGCTGGACCGCACCGGCCCCCGAGGGAGCGGGACGGGGGTGCCCGCGGCTCCGGGGGGCCAGAGCAGCCCCGCTGGGTGCCGCGAGGTCCCCCGGGGAGGCTCCCCCGGCCCCAGCGAGGC
>JADKXX010010851.1:0-22000 GCA_017310255.1 Butorides virescens | reverse complement strand
GCTCTGGCCCGCGCTCGATGGTCCCGGCGGCCCCCGCGCCGCGCCGCGCCGCCCGCTCTAGGCCCCGGCGCCTCGTCTCGATGGTGGGCCGGGGCGGAGCGGCCGCTCTAGCCGCCAGGTCCGCCACGCCTCGCTGGCCCCGGTGCCCCCGCGCTCCGCGCCGCCGCCGCGCCCCCAGCACGCCAGGCCAGGCCGCTGCTCGTTCCCAACACTTTATTATCGCCATTCGCGCCCGGCCTCCCCGCCAGGAGCGGGCGGCTGTGCCGCGGGGACGGGGACAGGGAGGGGCCCGGCCCGGCAAGGTGGCCCCGGGCACGGAGGGGAGGGGAGGGAAGGGGGCGCTGCCGGGGAACGGGGCCGGGAGAGGGCGAAGCTGGCGCCGGACGGGGCCGGCGGGGAGGGCTGCTCCCCCGGGGCCTGCGGCTGCAGCCCCGCCGGGCCGAGCCCGGGGACCCGCAGGCCGGAGCGCTCGGCCCCACAGCCCAGGTTCCCGGGATGGGGGCAGCCAGGGCGGGGCGAGGCAGGAAGGCGGCCCCGGGGAGCGGGGGGGGGAAGGCGGCTCCCCTGCCGCCGGGCCCCCGGAGCCGCTGCCGGCAGCCCGTGGTCCCACGTCCCCCAGGCCGGGGCCGGGCGCGGGGGCCGTAGCCGCGGTACAGAAGCGATTCCGGGTGAAGAGTAGTGTCAGCCGGGCCGCTGCCGGGGCAGGGTCAGTCAAAGGAGATGAGCTGGGCCTCCCCGCCGCCCTGCGGGGGCTGCGCGGGGGCAGGCGCCGGCTGGGGCGGCTGCTGCTGGGGGGCCCCTCCGGCAGGTGCCATCTGCAACAGAGGAGGGGGCTGCGTTAGCGGGGGCGTTTGCGGGGGGCCCAGCCCGCCCCCGGGGCCGGCAGCACTCACCTGTTGGTAGAGGGGCTGCTGCCCGGGCAGGTAGGACTGCTGGGCTGGCAAGCTGCTCAGCGTGGCTTCCTGGCCTGGCAGGGCGGACATGAGGCCCTGCAGGGGTGAGGGGGCGGCTGTCAGGGGAGCTGGGGAGCCCACCGCCTCCACCAGGCCTCCCCCTCCCCTGCCACCGGCAGCACAGGCCCAGGAAAGCTGCACGGGCTGGAGCCCACCCTACCTCGCCCCCCCCGGTGCCCAAGAAGGGGCCCACGGGGCAGGCAGTGCTCACCTGCATGCCGTAGGGCTGGTACCCCATGGAGACCGACTGGCTGCCCATGTAGCCCATGGCGCCCGACTGGGGGGCCTGGGAGATGGCCGGGATGCTCTGCGACTGCGAGGCTGCGCTCTGGGGAGGAGAGGCTGGTGAGAGGTGGCGCCCGCAGCCATGGCTCATCTCAAACCAACACCGCAGGACCAGCACCGCTCTCCCAACTCCACTGGAACCAGGGCATCTTCTTCCCTCTGCACCCTCCCAGAACCAGCTCTGACCCCAACCCACTCCCACAGCGAAAGCAGCAGCAGATCCAGAGATCTGGGGCCAACCAGCCACTTCTCCCTCCCACTCAGAGATCCCATCACCAAGGCGGGGTGAATTGCACCAGCCCCGCAGAACACCCCCATCCTCGCTGGCCGTGAACTGCTCTGCTTCAGCCCGGGGAACCTGCCCTCGCTTGCCTGGTAGCCCTGCGTCGGAGTTGGCTGGTAGGACGAGTACGCCGGGGTGGTGGTGGGCACCGCCTGCCCCTGCTGAGCCGCCTGCCCGCTGCCTGCCCCCGGCTGGTACATGTAGGCATTCACCATGCTGGGATCTGGGGCAGAGAGGGCAGAGATTGAAGCAACCGCCTTGCGCTCAGCCTCCACCCACGTGGGATCAGCTCCAGACGTACCTGTCCCCGTAACGGGCATTGCGGTGTACGGCCCCGTGCCCCCTTGTGCTGCCTGGTTCATGTATACGCTGTGCATGGGAGAGCCCTCCACGGAGCCGGCCGGGCTGAAGGTGCCAGGAAAGCTGGTGGGCCCGGAGGGCTGGTAGATCACCCCACTGGCTGCGGGCATGGCCTGGAGCTGTTGAGGGAAGAAAAGCTTTAGGCCATGACCCCCGGGACCTGGCAGGAGGGTCTCTGGCCCAGCAGCCGTACCTGGGCATAAGGCAGCGAGAAGGCTGGCATCTGGGCTCTCATCTGGATGGTCTGCTTCTGCTGTTCCAGGCGCATCTGCCTCTCCTTCTCCTGCTCCTGCAGTCGCTGGATGGCCAACTGACGCTGCATCTCCAGGTACTCCTGTGGGCAGAGGGCCTTGATGGTGAGGAGCCAGGACACCGCAGCATCCCCTCCTGCCGGGGTAGCCGTCCCCGCCAGCCCTGGGCTGGCCCAAGGTGCCGGCAGGCCTGCTGGCCGACGCAGCCCCGGATACCCTGGAAACGCTTCCCTCCCTCACCTGCTTCTTCTGCCTCATGATCTCCAGCTTCTGGGCCAGCTGGATCTGGCGCTGGCGCTCTGCCTCCTCCGCTGCACGGCGCAGCTTCTCCCGGTGCTCCTCCCGCAGCGCGTTCAGAGCCCCACGCGCATCCCGGATCTGGGCCAGTTTGTCCTGCAGGCCTTCGTAGTACACTGGGGAGGGAAGAGACAGCCTCAGGGACCCTCTCGGGGCAGAGCCCTCGGACCACCCCTGCCCTGCACACCACATCAGCTTCTCTCCAGAGAAGCTGTGTCACGGGAATGCCGAACCCCAGCGCGGGGGGAAGCCCCGGCAGCCGCCTGCTCCTCCCCAGGACGCCCTCCCACGCCCCTGGCTGGGCAGCTCCCACGTACGCCTGCGCTCGTCCAGCTGGTTGAGCAGCTCCAGCAGCTGGGGGTGCATGTTGTTGATGGACTGGAAGAGGGACAATACGGCAGAGTCATTGGTGATGCTGCGGCCCCGCATGTGGTTGCTCTTCATGCGGTTGACAAACGTGGTGACCGCGTTCTGCAGCGCCTTCAGGAACTGCTCGTGGTTCTCCTCAGACTCGCCGTTCTGGTACTGCTGCTGGAAGGACAGGGCAGCCAGTCAGCCTCAACTCTCCCGTGCTGACAGCCAGCAGCAAGCCCGCAGAGCTGCGTGACTGGGCTGAACAAAGGAGTCAGGCACTCCTCGCCCCTCAAAAGCTGCCGGACACAGGTCTGGGCCCCCTCTTACCTCAACAACACCGAGCGGGGCAGGGTGGGCTTCCCCAGGCTGAGCAGCTGGCTCTGTGAGGGACAGAGGTGCTGACGGGGTGGGGCTCTTGCGAACTTCCTCTTGTTTCTTCTCCCAGTAGTTGCGGTTCAGGTACCGAGCCAGCTGCCAGAGAGAGAAGGAAGATGAGCATCACAGCTCTGCTGGGAGCAAACCTGTGCCGTGGTCTAGGGTAAGGCCTGGATCCTTACCTCTGGGTCAATGTCCTCAGCCAAGGGAGCAGAGGAATTCTGGAAAGAGATAAACAGGGAAACCCGGTTCAGAGAAACCAGAGACCCACGACTCCCACACAGATGCCCCGCTTGGACCTGGCCATGCCCAACCACCAGTGCTGAGCACCAGCAAGAGGCTGGGAGGGGACAGCCATCTCCTCCAGCCAGGCACGCTGCAGCTACTGGAAGCAGCAGAGGCACCTGGATGCTGGCTGAGTACAGACCCTCTTGCTGAAAACACAGTAGTGCTGTGAAAGGGCAAGGGATTGAATGGGGCAAATATTTTCTTTCAGAACAGGGATTAAATCCGACCCAAGAAGGGCAGGCTTGGGCCAGGGAAGTGGCCTGCGTCCAGCCACTTCTCGTTCCGGGGCTCCCATGAACGTACCACGGGTGGGGAATACAGCGTGCTGACCGGGGGGGCTGATGAGGTGACGGGCGTGGGCTCAGCCTTCGGGTACATGGAGTAGGTTGTTTTCTGCCTCTGCAAAAGGAAAAAAACCAGTCAACTTGGGGACTGTCCAGACTCCTCCAAATCACCCAGTCAGCAGCAGACTGGGCACACTGGGCAGGCGAGGCTCCTAGTGATGGCCACGCACGGCTGGCAGACCCAGCCCCACGCTTTGTACAATTCCCACAGGCCAGCATGCCCCAGGGCTTCCAGCTTGGGCACAGCCTGCTTCCAAGATTTGGGACTGCACCACAGCATGTGCCTGGCTCCACTTTCAGCCTCTCATTCCACAGGCCCTGCGCCTCGCTCACACCAGGACATGCCTAGAGATCCGTTACCGCACAGCTAGGAGATGCCCAGCACATCCGGGCCGTATGGCAACAACCACTCCCAGATGCCAAGCAGGAACAAACCATTCTCTCCTTCTCCTCGGCCTCTGACTGAGATAAGGCAATAGCTAGCTGGAGCTCTTCCTCCTCCTGCAGAGCTGTCTCGTCACGCTTTGGAGGCAGCTGCAAGTGGGAAGATGAGGAAGTGGTGAGTAAATGGATCAACAAGCAGGTCAGGATCACTAGATCACCTACAGGGCAGCCACTCACCTGGGACTGCTGAGAGAGAGGGCTGGTCAGGTACTCAGGGGGCAGTTCGGAGGTGGCAGCAGCTTTACCCTCAGCTTTCCTGTAGTCAGAAAGAGGGGAGAGCACAGACTGAATGCTCCTTCCCTTGCACCGGAGCCCCAGCTCTGCACAACACTACAGCTGTAAACCCCGTTCCCAGGAAGGGAGGGAACCCAGCCCAGCCTGCACAGCTTGGGAAACCCTCGCTCTGGTCTGCAGAAAAGTGGCTCCACACCAAGCTTCTCCCCTCACAGTCTCAGCTGTTGCAGGCAAAGAAACACACCACAAAGGGTACTGACTTGTTGAGATGCTCGTAACATGGCTCACAGACTCTCACTTCCTTCTCAATCCCAAACTTGGGGATGGTGGAATACTTGGAGGAGCATTTGCCGCAGAAGATCTGCCCGCAGGCCCTGCAATGATGCTGCAAAGGATGGGAGACATCAGTGAGGTAGCAAGACGCTCCTTCACCATTAGACAACATCACTCAGACACTCCTGGCGTGTCCCTGCCAGCGGCCAGGGAACGCGGTCTGGCCCCGACACACTTCCACGCAGGCGCAGGGAGTCCTGCAGGTCCTGGGGGAATGGGCAGGACCAGGGAAGCCAGAGGGGCAGGAGCGGCACCCACCTTCCGTGTCACAACACCAAACTGCACTCGACATCTGTGACACTCCTCGGCATCGACCCAGTCTGGAGCCTGTCAGGGTGAAGCAAACTGGCATAAGGAGGGGAGGGCCTCAAGGAGAGCGTCTCCACAGAGCCTCTCAGGCGCTCCTGCAGCTGACCAAGGCGCTCTCACGAACAGGGGAGGCTGGAAGCATTTGCAGCTCAACAGGAAACATTGATCCCCGCCAGTTATCTCCTCTCGTGTTACTAGAGACTGTGACGCCTTCCCAGTCAGCAACAGATTTTCAAGGAACGTGTCTGCACAGCAATTGCTTTAGCAACGCCCTGCTGCCATGTTCAGGCTGCCATGCTGCTGGAAGGCCACCGAGTAGAGCAAGATGAGACTGACTCCCTGCCCTGGTAAAGTCTCCCCTCACCCTGGTAGCTTCAGGCTAAATTGCTGTATTCCTCCCACGTGACAGCGGGGAGCAGTATGCACCCCAAAAGGTCTTTAATCTGCGTGAAAGGGAGGAACACATGACCTGACGGTTTAGTAGGAAGGGGACAGGAGAGCAAGGTCTGTCCTGCAGTGCCAACTCCCTCCCCGCCAGCAGAGCTCACCCTTTCTGCGGCGAACATGGCATCGCTCTCTTTGAACTCCGGGAACACGTGACCTGCGGGAGAAGCGACAGAGTCCCGCTGTGGAGGGGCTCCTCCGCACAGGGAGGCCGTGGTGCCTACAGCCTCGCGCCGTAGGTCCCAGCCACGCGTCAGATCCAGCTCAGCACGCCTGCCCTGACCATTATCTTACTCTGACACAACTAACAGCAATCTTCCTCCTGCAGGAGGCCGGAGGGCAATGCTCTTGCTGCTGTCTGTAAGTACCAGGCTCTCAGCCACGCTCAGGGCAATCCCCTACTGGTTTCCCTTATACACCTGTAAGGGACATCAGGGCCTTTTGTGTAAGGCTCATTTCTCATGAGCACGGGGGGTGGGGGGAAAGCCCACACGTGGGCAGACAGGGCTTTGACTCTCAGCCCTTGAATGGCAAGAGCGTGGCAACACCAGCTCAGCGGGGGACCGGGGCCTCCAGGCTTTGCCACTGCCCGTGGAGGTTCTGGTGCACGGAAAGAGGCAGAGGCAGCAGCGCATCCCTTCCCTCACAGGGAACGCTGCCGTCCCCGGGACAAGAAAGCGCCATACTGACACTGTCAGAAAGCGGGAGCCTGGACCCATCCTGCAGGTACTTATGAAAGCCTGGGAGGAAGGAACCACCCCGCTGTAAATCCCTTCCCAGAAGACACGCTGCCTTGCTGCCCATTTCCTGAAGAATTCACAGCTCCTGCTTTTCAGATCTTACAGCCAACCCTTAGCTGCTAGCTGGGCTGGAGGCCCAGAGCGAAGCAGCCCCCAACCCTGGGACAATGGCACTGTCCTCTCTCTGCAGCAGAATTCAGACACTCCCAAGAGGTCCATCAGGTATGAGGCACCAATAACAAGTTCAGTATTGCAAATCCAGATCTTGCTAACACCGGGCAGGATCCTGACACCCATTCCTTCTCCTGCAACACTCTTCTAGAGCAGAGCCACTTGGCCAATTGTCCACCCACCTTTGCCCACAGAGTCCTCACCTTCAACCTTCATTATCTGATAGGTGTCCTGCACCACCTTGTACTTGGGCTCGTTGCGGAAGGCGTGAGCCCAGGCCTGGATAAGGTACAGGATCTTACTGCGGACACTTGTCTCCACTTGCCTCTGCACAGAAAGGGAAGGGGGGGGGGGGGGGAAATAATCTGAGAAAAAGACCCTGGAACCCAAAGGCTGGTGTGAATCCCCCAGAAGAGAAGCCAGAAATACCATTCATGGGAAGAGAGACTTTAGAGTACTTGTGCGAGGTAAGAGCTGTCAGAAAGCCGCAATAAGGACAATTCACAGCAAGGACAACGTACTCCTTCAGCTTCCCCACTCCTCCCCTCCAGCACAAACAAGAAAATGTCCTTCAGAGCAGCACAAACCAACTTGAAAAGGGCTTTGGGAAAATGCCCACAGAGACTCGCGCAGGCGCCCCCCAGGGCAGGCACAAGCACTGGCCTGCCCAGCATCTCGCAAGAGTTGCTCATCCCACACGCACAAAATTGCAGGACCTACAGCTACCCAGCTGGGCAGAAGAGCACAGCCCACCTCACCCGAGCACCGACAGGGCACCACAGCCTCACAGCTACAGCCAGAGGGTGTCTGGAGGGTGTCGCTGTCAGCACCTCCAGCCCCAAGACTCCTGCCCCAGAGTACCCAGAGCTACCTCGGGATGTGACGCAGTGAGGACAGCTGGGAAGCCTGCCCTTTGGAGCCAGGGCTGGTTGTATCACAGCTCAAGGAGCCGGAGGAAACTTGGCAAGCCTGTTCCTATCCCAGCCAGCCTCCGAGAGCAGCCCTGTCATCAGCTGACCAAGTCATTGCGCATTCACGTGACCGGCTGCTCCAGAAATCCCCCAGGAAGCAGAGAGCATTGTCAAGCTCCTATTTCAGCCGAGAGCTCGGCCCACACAGCATGACTTACTGACGGTTCCTGCAGCTCCAAACTTCTAGAAGATTTGGCAAAATCCTGCATTCCACAAACGTCACAGCCCTGAACCTCATCAGAACTAAGGCCGCTTTACCAGCATTGGGCATTCACAAGCAGTAAAGTTCCAAGCGTAGGAGGAGAATGGGTCTGCAGCAGTTATGAAACTACCGAGGCAGACAAGGACGGGAGAGAACCACAGAATCCCTTGATCTGATCTCCCCAGCGCTCGGAGCGGCTGCGCTACTATCCCTGGCCGTCACACTGCAGAAGTGCTCCTATCTCAGCAGAAGATCCTGCACGGAGACTGAGTCAGCCCTAACAGGAAGGTGACAGGAGAGAGTCACCTCACTAAGGGTGTGCGAGATGATGGGCCTCGCACAGCTCATTCACCAGATATCTGGGTCATCCAGTTGTCTATTTCTGGCAGAAGAGGAAGGCTGTAAGGAAGGAACAGCGCTACTGTAACACGCTCTTGTCTGGGCATTGCTGTTCCAGAGCTGGGCGCTGGAGACAGAGGTTCCCATTTCCACTTCACTTGTGGAAGTGTCCAGGCCAAGGACGCATGGAGGTCCTGTGGGCATCACGTTATATCGAATTGGCAAGCGACAGGTTGCCAGTGGAAGCAGCCAGGTCTAGATCCTGCAAAGCTCCCCACACAATTCCACAGGCTAATGAAATGGCCACGATGAAGAGGAAGCTTCTGCCAGTTCCTCCCTTGCTGCTCACCTTCCTGTGTGTCTCATGCTGTACCACGGGAGGGAATTCACCCCACGCTGCTCCGGTCCTTGGTGCAACCACCAGACCATCATCTCTGTTTTCTTTGGCTGCCTCAAGCCAAGCACAGCACTGCACCCAGGAAAGTTTACCATGAAGCTGTCTAGGCCTTTGCAGCATATTCCTACCCCACCTCATGGAGCAGCCATCCACTGCCTTTGCTCTCACGACACCCTCTCTCCCCAGCAGCACTCCTTAGCTCCCTGCACCCATCCCTTCGCATCATGCAGTACAGTTTGCTCTTTTCTGAAACACATTTCCAAACAGTTTCCCTTCTGTTCCTTACAGGAAGGGAATGAAAGAGAGGATGCGCACCTTTTCTCTGTCTGCTGCTTCTCTTTCAAGCTCATTCAAAACCCACAGGAAACCGAGATATATTTACCTTGAGTATTTCCTTCAGTTCCTCCATAGTCTGTTTATTGGCCACCTCGTCATGGACTGTTTGGCCACAGTTTTTAACCACTGACTCCATGACCTGCAAGGGCAAAGGACAGTATTAGCCCGCCACCTTCTTCCTTCTCTGCGGCCCGCCACGGGTCCCAGCACACGTTACTGCAGGTTTCTGCAGCCAGCGCGCCAAGATGGGGCACTATGAATGCAACGAGTCGCATTCGGGTGGTGCCAGTCAAGCCAGAGAAACCCACGCCGCCACGCTGGAGCGCGAGCTACGCTTCAACTGCACAGTGGCCTTTGTACCTCTGCTCTTTAGAGACAGACCCCAGGGACAGCGCCTCAAGTACCAGCTCTGTCTGTTTCTAACTCGGAATTAAAGAACAGAAACCACGGCCTGCCAATTAGTCATGAAACCTCTGCACTAGAGCCAGGAGAAGGCAAACTCAAGCTGTGACTCCGCTGCTCCCCAGGCAGGGCAGGGAACGCTGTGCGGACTGCGCAGCCCGGGAGGCTGGCTTATGGAAGATGAGAAGTTCCCTGGCCTGAGAGCCGGGCCCCTGCAGTGCTCGTGGCTCGGGCTGACGTTACCTCCAGCGCGTAGAGTGCCACGTGGGGATTCTTGTCGTTGACTTTCTTCTTGATAGCGTTGACGGCATATTTTGCTCTGGGTAAGGAAAAAGAGTACACATGCTCAGGCAACCAAGAAGCCGCGGGGAAGATTCCAGCTGCTGCTGCTACCCCCCCCCCCCCCCCCCGGACCCAAGGGCACAGTTAGCTCATGGTCTGCGCGATTCCCCCGAGGCAAAATGGGAAGAGAAGGAATAAGCGCATTCAAGCTTCAGTTTCTCTGAGGACTTCAGGCCAGAGGTAACCTGCATCCCCCGAGGCCAGGGCAGTACCCCAGCGCATCGGGGCGGTACCGTACCGCCTTTCCAACGCTTTTCCGACCGGGGATAACAACTCTCGCGCTGCCGCAGGCTGACAGGCCTGAGACTGTCAGGCTTCACCTTGCAAAGGCAAGGAGAGCCGTGCTGACAGCGCGTCCAGAAGCCACAGAGCACTTACTGGGTATCTCCCTGACGGATCATGTCGCAGATCTGCAGGATGGACTCCCAGTCCGTCTCCAGCAGAAGCTGGCTCGTAGCCTTATCTGTAAGGAATAAACCAGTTAGGCTGCCTTAAGCGCTTCTGTTTATCTCGGCTCCGCTCTGCGACTGCATTTACGGGAGAGCTCCCCGGACGCCGGCGATGCCCCAGACCCGAGCACTCGCGGGCAAAAATCCTGATTTCCCCCGGAACGCGCCAGCTCTTCCCCTTCAGACGCCCCAGGGCGTCTGAACCCCGAGCGGGGACCCCGCCGCACCAGCTCCTGCGGGCCGCGGGCCCGGCACCACCCGCCCGGGCGGCACCGAGCCTCGGCCGCGGCTGGGGCAGCGCTGTGCGGGCAGCGCTGTGGGGGCAGCCCCGGGCCCGCCCCGGCTCCCGAGGCCGAGCGCTGCGGGCCTCGGCCCGGCCGAGAGCCGCCTTCCCGTGCCCTGCCCGGCCCGGCTCCCGCCCCGCCCGCCGCGCCGAGGGGAGCCCGCGGCCGGTACCGAGGAGCCGCTCGAAGGTGCCGCCGCCGCGCCCCATGGTGCCCCCCCGCCGCCGGCCTGCACCGGCCCAGCCCTGCCCCGCCGCCCCTCCGCGGGCGCTTCCGCTTCCGGCTTCCGGTAGAGGCGGGACCGCTTCCGGTAGGGGCAGGGCCACTTCCGGCGGGGCGGGATGGGATGGCGGGCGCGGGGCGGCCCGGGCCCACGTGCCTGCTGCTGGGGGCGGCGGGCGGCGGGAAGAGCCTGCTGGCCCGGCGGCTGCGTCATATCCGGCGGGGCGGGGCGGGGCGGGCGGGGGCACCGGCAGGGCGGGGCGGGGCGGGGGGCACCGGCGGGGCGGGGGGGGGGGGGCACCGGTGGCGGGGCGGGGGTCCGAGCGAGCCGCGTCCCCGTCCCCTTCCCAGGCGCCGTCGCGTCCTTAACCCGCGGCACAGCTGAGCGCCGAGGAGGGGGTCGCGGAGCTGGGCGAGCCCCCGGCCACGCTGCCCACGGTAGGCAGGGCCCGGCGGGACCGCGAGCCGGCCGGCAGCCCCGGCGCGGCTGAGGGGCTCCGGTGCGCGGCCGCACCCAGCCGGGCCGCCCGTCCCCGCAGGTGGGCACCAACCTGACCGACCTGCGGCTGCCGCGGAAGGTGACGGTCCGGGAGCTGGGCGGCTGCATGGGCCCCATCTGGCCCAGCTACTACGGCGAGTGCAGCGCTCTCCTGGTGAGCGGCGGCGGCACCGGCACCCCGCACCGGCACCCCACACCCCGCATTGGCACCCTGCACCCCGCACCAGCGGGGCGGTGGCGGCTGAGCGGGCACCCCATGGTGGCTGGTGCTCTGTGGCCACCCTGTGCCGAGCCGTGGCCCCGAGGGTGGGTGCGGGGAGAGGGGCACCCCGTGGCCGGCACTGGCCCCCGCTCGGCTGCGGGGAGCCGGGCAGCCCCCCGGTTTGGCCCCGGTGGTGCGAGTCCCCCCTCTGCGCCCTGATCCGGGCCCGGCCAGGCGTGGGGCCACCCTCGGGCACCCCCGCACCGCCGCTTTCCCTTCTCCTCCTCCAGTTCGTGATCGACGCCGCCAACCCCACCCAGGTCTCCTCGTCCTGCGTCCAGCTGCTGTCCGTCCTCTCCACAGAGCAGCTCGCCGCCGTGCCCGTGCTGGTCCTCTTCAATAAGATGTGAGGAGGGGGGGTCAGCCCAGAGAGTGGGGGCGCGCAGGGGCGCACTGAGAGCCTGCGGTGGCTCCTGCGCCCCCCTTCCATCAGGTGACACCCAAGGAAGCCTGATGTGTCCTGGGGGGTGGCAGCTGCGCTTTGCTGCGCTCTTTGGGCTGGCTGGGCCTGCGGAGACCCCCAAGCCGGGGGCTGGACCGGGCAGGAGAGCCATTGCGGTGGGCTAACGCAGCCCCCCCTCCCCTGGCTGCAGTGACCTGCCCTGCTACATGTCCCTGGCGGAGATGAAGTCGCTGTTCCGCATGCAGGACATCGTCTCCTGCGCCACGCAGCCCATCACGATGCTGGAGACCAGCGCCCGCAATGGCACCGGCCTGGCCGACGTCCTGCAGTGGCTCCGGGCCACCCTCGGGGACCCCCGCTGACCCTGACCAGTCCCGTCACCGAAGGAGGTGGCCAGTGAGCAACTGCCCTGCGCGGGGCTGGCAGTGGGGCACAGGACGGCGTCACAGGCTGGTGGCAGAAGGAACCCTGTGGGACTTCACAGTAAAACCTCCACCTTACTGTCCAGGCTGATGGCTGCCCTGTGCCTGGGGGGGAACCCCAGCCTTTTCGGGAAGGGACAAGCAGGGGCCTCAGAGGCCAGACTGTGCTGGCGTGGGGCTGTGCTGGCACCTCTGGGTGCAGGGGGGGTGGTTTGTGGGGCTGGGGCGTGCGGCAGCGCCTGGGCCAGGGTAAGCAGGGCAGGGGCAGGTAACACCTCCCAGGTTGGAGGCTGAGTGCGTGGGGGGCTCCTGCCGGCAGCTTTGTCCCTGCAGCCCTCGTGGGGTGGCCCGGGGGGATGTGGGAAGACTGCAGGGGGCCTGGGTGGGTGCTGGGAGCCAGGGCAGGCTGAGCTGCAGGGACGCCTCTGTCGGGGATGTCTCATGTGCTGCAGCCCGTGGTGGCCGCTCTCCGGCACTCGCTTGGGCTCAGAACAGCGGGGTCTGCGTGGAGAACCCGTCCCATGCCTGCACCAACAACCGGTGTCTGTGTCCATACCCACAACCCGCCCTGTGCCGACAGCCCAGCCCAGCGCCCAGCTGGGGAGGGTGACGCACTGCATCACCCGGTGGCACGAGTGCCAAGCCACGGGGTACTTGTGGGTGCCTGGGCCTGGCACACGCCGTGGCACAACCCTCCCTGGGTCCGTCGGTGCCGTGCCACAGGGGCAACCAGCTTTCCAGGGCCAGGCGCTGGGACGCCGCGCCGTGACAGCGATCAGCTCCCGGGGCTGGGGACACCACGCTGCAATGGCGAGCGGCTCCCGGGGCTGCGTGCGATGAGGCGGCAGTGGCCCTTGCTCCATGGCCCAGCTGGGCTCTTCCCGGGCAGCCCAGTGGGCAGGCAGGGGGTGCGGAGGAGCCCGAGCCCACCCTGCTGCGGCTGCTGAGTCGCCACCCCCAACAAACGCACCAAACCCACTTGCCTGCTCTGAGCCCGGCAGGTCCGGACACAGACTGGGAGCCCTCCTGCACCAAAATGTTTTAATGGTCCGGGTCAGCCTGCAGCTGGGGAGCCAGAGCCGTCAGCTTTCTCTGCCCAGCGCTCGGCACCATGGTGGTTTTCTGCTGGCCAACCTGGAGGGGCCCGGGGTGGCCTCACGTGGGGAAGGTGGTGGCCAGCTCCTCTCCTCCTGGCGAGCCAGACACGGGGCTGGCGCCGGGTTGATGCCTGGCAGCTCCTGGCTCCATCCTCGTGGCTTCTGGGCAGTGCAAAGGGGGCCAGAAGTCCCCGAAGGCTTCTGAAGACATCCCAAAGCTGTTCTCCAGGCGGGCTGAGGCGATCACAGGAGGGAGAGCTGCTCTCTGCTAACAGCAACCGCCCGCAGAGAAGGGCTCTGCTGGGGAGCCAGCCCCGCGTGGGGCCGAGCCCCGGGATGTGTTGCTGGCCCTGGCCCTGGTCCTGCTGCTCCCCCAGCGGCTCCAGGCAGTGGCAGCGGCCCTGTGCCCCAGCATCCCCCTGGAGCTGCTGGACAACGTGCCCCAGTGGATCCTTGGCCACTGCAATCCAGAGGAGATGGCCTTCCCCAGCACCCCACGGCCCCGCTGCTTCCAGCACCACGCTGCGATGGCTCAGAGAGGGCTGGATCAGTCCCTGGCTGTGAGCAGAGCCCCGTCCTGTCCCGCTCCTTCCTGGGGAGTGCGACACAAGAGGAGATGTACAGTCCCTGAGACCCCGCGGGTCTGCTGCCGGGGGCAGGCAGCACTGCTCCACGCCGGAAGCGGAGAGGAGGCTCTCCACGTCCCCATCGCCTTCCTGGTCCCTGTCCCAGTCCTGTCCCTAGTCCCTTCCCTATCCCTGTGCTGGTTCTGTGGCAGCCGGTGCCGTCCCTGGGCCGCAGCAGTGCCAGGGATCCAGCACCCGCTGGGTTCCCGGGCAGCCCAGGCGTCCCCCCAGCGTGCCCAGGCACCGGCCGAGCTGGCCGTGCTGCCGCCTGTGCCGGCGGAGCGAGGGGAAACGCCTCTGGAAAAGGCTGGCTCAGCCCATCCTCTCCCGAGCCTCCCGCTCCCAGCAAGCGCTGCTCTGCCACAGCTCGGGTGGCCCTGGCAGCGCCGCGCTGTCCTGCTCCCACCCCGGCACGGAGCAGAGGAGCATCCGTGCACCCGGCCGAGCTCTGACCACCCCGGCAGCCCCCTCTCCCCTGCGTGCGTGCCTTACCCGGGACTCAGGCGCGTCCCCCCCTCTGCTCGTAAACGGAGTGAAGCTTCTGAATGAGAAATATTTTATCTTCCCCTTCCTGCAAGAGCAGAGAGATAGCGACAACAATGATCAGTGTGGGATGGGCTCCTGCACGTCCGAGGTGGCAGCGCTGTTGGGGTCAGAGTCCAAATCTGGCAGTCCCGGGGCTGGACCAGGGCGCGGAGCAGCCGGGAGTGCCGGGACCGGCCAGGGGCAGCGCGCGGAGCTCACGCACGTTGGCGATCTGCTCCTTCAGCAGGCAGATGATCCTCCGCTGGCCTCTCAGCACCTGGATGTTGAAGTAGATCAAGGCTCTGCAACGACAAGCAGGACGGGACGGTGGCAGCTGGGGCAAGGAGCCGGGGGACACCGCGTTCCTTGCACCGTGCCAGGGCGCAGGGCTCTGGAGCAACACCCCAGCTCCCAGACCCTGCTCAGGGCTGCGGCAGGGGGACCCCCAAAGCATGGGCCCAGGGTTCAGCCTTGGGCTTGGGTCCCTACTCACATCAGGACCCCGGAGAGGAAGAACAGGAGGAAGGTGTTCTCCACCAGGTGCTGGTGGACCCAGGCGAACCAGGTGATGTTCGGGTTGGACTTCTCCAGCACTTGCATCCAGGTCTTCCTCGACTTGTAGATGGTTTCCAGCCCCTGGAAGGGGCCGCAGGTTTCTGACGGCCGCACCCTGAGCGGGCAGAGCAATGGGGTCGGTCAGAGCGATGGGCAGCCCGGCCGGCCACTGCCCCCAGCCCAGGGCACTGCCCGGCCTCCAGGGACCGAGCCTCGCCTGCCCCAGCCATCCCCGGCGGCTGGACGAGGGGGTCCTCATCCGCTTGTCCTGCATCAGGAACAGCTGGGAACAGCTGGGAAGGGCGGGCACAGGCCAACCGCTGCTCCGCTCTGCGCGATGACCAGCGGCCGGGCGGCACCCCCTGCCCGGGGCAGCATTGCACAGCCCTGCGCTGGGGGCCATGCGCTCCGCAGGCTGTCGGGGCCGGGGGGGCACGGTGTCCCCAAGCCCCCCCCACCAGGCAGCTGGCGGTTCTGCGCCCTGGGCCGCGGTCCGGCGGGTACTCACGACCAGATGGTGTAGGAGAGGAAGACGGCTGTGCCCAGGAAGGACGGGAAGCAGAGGAGGGTGATGAAGACGGTGCTCATGTGTGACGCTTGCCAGGGCTTGCTGGGGGCCTGGCAGTTCTGCATCAGGCTGGTCTGCAGGCAGGGAGCAGAGTCCTGCGCGCTGCCACCTCCGTGGCCCCAGGACTGCGAGCAGGACACTGCCCCCGCCCCACCGTCCCATCCCTCCCAACTGCCGGGGGCCGGGCGAGCTCGGGGACCCCCTGTCCCCAGCAGCAGCTCCTGCCTCCCAGGAGGACGGCGCTGCACGGCGCGGCACCGCTGCTGCGTGCTCCGGTGGCAGGGCGCAGCGGCGCTGCAGGGCTGCCCGTGGTGGGGACGCGGGGGGGAGCTGTGGGGCGGGGGCAGCTCGCACCTTTTTGATATAGAACAGCAGCAGCAGCTTCAGTATCTGCACGGCCGGCAGGAGCGGTGCGAAGAGAACGCCCAGCCTGGGAGAGAGGGGGGAAGACGAGCTCGTCCCAGGCCTGGGCCCCGCGGGAGCCACGGGTGGGCAGAGCTGGGGGCAGCGGCAGGGCACCATCGCCAGCTCCCACCAGGCTTTGGTAAAGCAAAGAGCAAGCACACAATGCCCCGCGCCAGGTTTGCTGCGCAGCCTGTGCCGGGGCTGGGACCGCACCGACCCCCGGGGCGGCCGCAGCCTTTGTGGCTCCCAGGCGCGATGCAAGCGGGAACACGGCGGCACACGTGCGGATCCCCTCCTCGGGCAGGGGGCCGCGAGGCTGGGGGCTGCAGAAAGGTGGGGGTGGCAAAGCCAAACACAACGGGGGGGGGGGGGGGGAGCAGGTCCCCTGGAGCAGCGAGCACCATTATGGCCCGGACAAACGAGAGGGGCTGCGCGTGCACCGGAGCCTGCTCCTTCCCCAGAGCTCAGGGGGGACCAGCTGGGGGGGGGATGCTAGACCGGAGCTGGGATGCTCTGCTGCGGACCCCCCGTGGCTCTCACCCCCCGTGGCTCTCACCCCATTGCCAAAGCCAGAGCTGCCGGGTGGGCTGTGGCTGTAAGGGGCTGGCGCCGGGGCTGTGACTGCCGGGGCGCCCGTCTCCCTCGTCCCACCCGTGCGGGGCTGGGGACTGGGGGTCTCACATGGCCCCGCTCACTGACACGCGGGGCTCCCCATGCCTGGTCCCTGCCAGCCGTGGGGCTCGCAGGGCACCACGAGGCGTTCGCCAGCGGAGCCGCGCCAGGCGAGACGGCATCTCACCAGGTCAGCGTCTGCCCGTAGATCAGCTCCAGCACGTTTCGGGCGATGTCAAACTCGGGCTTCTGCTTCCTCTTCAGCCTCTTCTCCAAGATCAGCCTGGGAAGGAGCAGGGCTCTGCTCCCACACTGCTGCTGCGGGGGATGCTCGGCAGCCCATCTTCCCCCTCCGACAGCGGCGGAGCCTGGGCACGCCGGGGCAACGCCGCCCGGGCAGCAGAGAGCCGGGGCTGTGCCGGGGACGCCACGCTGGCGGGGGGACCCCTCCCAGGACACGTTACCTCCAGACCAGCTCCCCGAAGAGCGTGTCCAGCAGGGTGAATATTAAGTCCATCACCACGAAGCGATACAGGTCCTGCCCCACGCAGGTCTCCCAGCACTGGGGAGACAAGCAAAGGTGGCATCAAGCGTGCAGCGAGGCCTCTCCTCCCCCGTGGCTTTTCCGTGGCCCCCATGGGGTGTGAGGACCTTTTCCTCCCCTGCACCCCTTTCCCCAGCCACCCCGTGTTTTGGGTGCCCTTGTCTGCCCAGCAAAGGACCAAATGGTGCCTGCGGTGCCGCCCGGCAGACCCCATCGTGCCAGTCCCCTGCCGGAGCTTGGACTGCAGCCTTGGCTTTGCTCCGCACTCCCTGAGCAAGGGACAGCCCGGATGGCGCAGCCCAGCCAGCTCACACGGGCGCCGTGTGCCCCTTGCACAGATCCTGCGCAGAGCCCAGCCCTGCACGGCCCCGGGGCGGCAGCGCTGACCTCCTCTGTCGAGCAGATGACTCTCCGGCTCAGCCACTGGTAGCAGAGCAGCCCGAGGACCACCATCTTCAGAATGAGGTTCCTGGGGAGCAGGAGCGGGACCGGGCGCCCTGAACCCTGGGAACGGAGGGGCCAAGCCCCACGGACAGGGTGCCTGGCCCCAAAGCCTCCCCCCACACTGCAGGGGGGGGTGCAGGATGCGCCCCCCCACCCCAGCCAGCCTACCTGCAGATGGCCACGTAGACCTCTGCCACCGGGGAGTCATGCTTCTCCCACATTGCCAGCAAGTTGTACAGGTGGGGCATCAGCACGTTGAGGAGGGACACCACGAGGGGCAGGACCAGCAGGATGGCTTCCTGCTGCCACTTGCCGCTGCCCCGGGCTCGGTGGTCCTGCTGGACCTGGGGAGTGGGTACCAGGGTAAGCATACGGCTGCCGGCAGCCCGGCACCCTCGGGGAGGGCAGCAAACGCTGGTGCCAGGAGGGGAGCTGCAAGAGGGCTGCCCCTGCCTCCCAGGGCTGCTCTGGCCTCCCACCTCGGTGCCCAGCCCGGCCCCCCAACAGCAGGGCAGGGGATCCCATGGTGAGGGGCGGCACTCACCGTGTGCATGTGCTCCGACAAGTAGTGCACAGCCAGCACGCAGCCCAGCACCGTGCTCAGCGAGAGGGTCCAGGCCAGCAGAAGCACAGCAGTGTGCCCCAGGCGCTGGCCGAGGCTCAGGGAGCGGGAGCGGGACCGCCGCTCCGCAAGCAGCTCCTGGAAGAGAGCGGCGCCGGTGCTGCTGAACGTGCTCCGGGTGCAGGTCCGGAGCGAGGGTTTGTCCTGCTGCACCGAGGTGGGACCCAGGGGGCTGATGGACGAAGCGCCGGTGCAGGGCCAGGGGGTATTTGCAGCTGCAGGGCCCCCCCGTGCAGCGGGTGGGAGAGGGGTGCTGAGCCCTGGCTCCTGCAAACGCCTTCGCCTGCCCGGTGCGGGGCGTGGGGCGTGCAGGAGCCGACCCCAGCCCCGCTCCTCACCTTCAGCTGGGTGCAGATGTTCTCACACTGCAGCTTCACCGAGCGCCTCTGGATCACCTCGAAGTCCCAAGCGCAGAAGACTTTGACAGCCAGGTCCCTCGCCGAGCTGCCCACGCGGTAGCTCTCCCCGAAGGAGTGGGACATGCTGCAGCGAGGGGCAGGGGGTCAGGGCCGGGTGGCGACGGGGAGGCTGGCGCTGCCGGAGGCGCTGCCGACCCACCTGTACACCAGCAGGATGCAGGTGATGAGGAAGGAGACCCCGACGCTGAACACGTAGGCCAGCGGCATGTTGTATGGGAGCAGGGGGGCTGCCAGGGGGCACGCGCTGCCGTTGGGGCTGGAGGCGCAGGGGTCGTTGAGGGTGACGTTGCTGTAGTAGCCGTAGTACAGCAGCGAGTGAGTGAAGTAGCCCTGTGGGAAAGTGCACGATGGGGCCCACGGCGATCTCGCTGGTGCCCGTGGCTCCTCGCCCAGCCTGGCCCAACCGTGCCAGCCCGTGGGGGCACAGAGCCCTGGGCAGGGCAGCACCGGGCACCCACAGCACTCAGCTGTGCGAGGACAGGGACCGGGGCATTGCCGGGGCAGGGGATGCAGAGCTGGACCCCGGGCTTGGAGCAGCTCCTGGCCCAGGGATGGACGGGCTGGCGCTGATGCGCTGGCGGTGCTTACCGCGCCGGTGAGGAGCTCGAGGCCGGTGAAGGGCCGGGGGTTGGCCGAGGGAGGGGGATACGCAGCCTGCAGGGCCACCACAAAGATGAGGAGGATGAGGGATAAGGTGATGTTGAACATGAGGAGCGTCTTGAGGAAGAGGAAGTAGGAGAGGACGCTGGAGCCAAAGCGGCCGCTGATCTGCTTCAGGGCGTAGTGCCAGGGCTGCGCCGCGGGGAGCGGGGAGAGGAGCCTGTACCAGAAGTCCCGGCAGCCCTGGAGAGAGGGAGCCTGGGGAGAGCACCGGGGCCGGAGCCTGTACCCGAGCCCCCGACGGCTGCCGTGCAGACCTGTGCTCCAGACTTACGAGGACAACGTAGTCTTTGGACCACCCACAGGGAACGGAGGGGGCCCAGTCCTGCGTGTGCTGCCTCGGGGAGCCCCTCTGCGCGCTCAGCTCCTGCCTGCCCAGCAGAGAGCGATGCCAGAGGGTGGCACGGGCGCTGGGACGGCTCCGGCTGTGAGAGCCCTGCCCGGCCAGGGCCAGGGGGAGAGGACCTACCGGAGGGCGCGTTTTTCTGCCAGGCTGAGGGGCATGTTGCGCAGCATGTGGCTGCACTGGCTGGGCGAGAGGCTCAGCAGCTCCTTCACCAGCAGGCTCCGCTTCTCTGGGGGTACAAGGAGCTCAGCAGGCTGCGGCCGGCCAGGACACGGCGTGCCCATCCTGAGCCCGGCACGGGGATGGTGCCCAGCACTGCCCGCTCCCGGGGAACCCTCACCTTCCAGCGTGGCCATGGCGGGGTCGGTCTCCGGGTCGTATTGCCGCAGGCTGGGCCGTGCCATGCGGCAGAGCTGCTGCAGGGGTGGGCGGCTGCTCCGGCGCCGCAGCCGGGCTGTGCGGTTGTAGTACTGGGAGATGATGGCCCCGCGGCTGCGTCCTGCGGGCGAGAGCAGGGCACGGGGGTGGGTGGCCGTGGGGGAGCAGGGCAGATCTCATCCAGAGCTCTGCTGAGGGGCTGCTGAGCCTGGGGAAGGGCGGGAGGGCGGATGGCACCTACCGATGGTGCGGCTGGGCATGCTGGCGAGGATCCTCAGGGAGGCAGAGTACCCGGGGTGCTGCTCGTCCTGCCCGGGCTCCGGCCAGGCTGTGGCGCAGGCATCCAGGGGGTCCAGGTGAGCCGGGTGCTCTGGGAGAGGGAGGGCAGGATGGAGTGCCCACGGCTCCAGTCCCTGTGGCCCCACTGTCCTGCTCTGGCACGCAGGCCAGGCGCCTGCCCCGGTGTGTGCTCCCACCAGAGCACCCCCTTCTTTGGGGACGCTCTCTGTGTCCCCAAGGGCAGGTCTGCCCCACTGCCTGCACTGGCCAAGGCACCAGTGAGCTCCTACAAGTGCTTTGGCCACGGCCTCAGCACAAGCCCTAGCAAGCCCAGGCAGGGCCTGGGACAGTAGGTGGCCCTGGGCACACACGCGGTCCCCGTCCCACCCCGGCTGCGGCCGCAGCGCTTTACCTCTGCCCCTTGCCTGCATCTCCAGCCCCAGACTCGCCTCCACCAAGCTGCTCTGCTCCTGGATGAGCTGGTGGAAGGAGGTGTGCAGGGCTCCTTCACTGTCCGGGCTCGGCTCCTGGCTGCAGGGACAGACACACTCACCTGGGGCTGGGACCCGGGGGACAGAGCTGTGGAAAAGCCCCGGTGCCAGCCCAAAGCCTGGCCGTGCCGCAGCGTGCTGTGGCACCGGCACCCGGTGCCCACGGAGCCCGCGGGCTGCTGTGTCCCGCAGCGGGGACGCCAGCCTGGTGCCACCGAGCATGCGGGGCAGGGCTGGGGCAGGCCCGCACTCACCCACTGCTCTCGGTGTCCTCGGGGACGCGGAGGGTGAAGGAGGGCGGCCGGGACATCCTGCCGGGGTCCCCGCGCTGCCTCCCACGGGCCGTCCTGCCGCAGCGAGGGGACAGGCGTCAGCCGGCGCCCACGGCCGCCCGACCCCCGCGGGGCCTCGCCTGCCCCTGGGACGGGGATGGAGCCGGAGCCGCTGCGTGCGGGGGCCCGGGGCAGGCGAGCGGCCGCGGGGCTAAACCCGGGGCTAAAGCCGGGACTAACAGCGCGGCCAGGGCGGCCCAGCGGGCTGGGAGCTGCGACGGGGGCAGGAAGGAAGGCGGGGGGCGGGCGGATGGGGGAGGCGGCGCAGGCTCCCGCCGTTCCGGGGCAGGGCTCTACCGGGGCAGGGAGGCAGCCAGCCCGCACCGCGGGTGGGAGCCTCCGGGCAGCCCCCGCGCCGCGGCACCGAGCCCGGCGCTCGGCTCGGGAGGGGCACGGCAGGACCCGCAGCCCCGGGGCGGGCGAGGACGCCCCTTCCGCGGGCTCAAACTCGCCCCCGGGGGAACACGCTCCGGGGCGGAGACCTCTGAGCCCGCGGTCAGCGCCGTCCCGGGGCCAGAGAGCGGCTCCGCCGCGCCCCGCTCCGGCCGGTGCCCCAGCGCCTTCCCCTTCCTCCCCTCCCTCTTCCCCCTCCGCCGCCCTCCGGCTCCGCAGCCCTCCCCGGGCGGACTAAGCTTGCTCCGGGCAGGCGGCGGCCCCGGCGGGGGCCCCCCACCCGCCCCGGTACCAGGGACCGACGGAGGAGCGTCCCGGGGCTCCCGCTGCCTCCCCCCGCACCGGGCACCAGAGCCGTCGCCGCGGCTCGGCGTGGGTGCGAAACCGGCCCCGTCCGCCGGCGGGGAGCACCGGCCCCCAGCCCCGCCCCGCCGCCGCCTCCCGGTGCCGGGCGAGGAGCAGCCCCCGCCGCACCCCCTCTTCCCCTCCGGCCGCGCTCACCGGCACCCGCGGGAGCCGGGCTCCGGGGCGTGGGGCCGGGCCTGACCCGCGGCACAAAGCGCGTCGGGAGGCGCCGGGCGTTCACCCGCCGGCGAACCGCGGGGCCCGGGCAGCCGCGGCACCGGGAGGGAGGGGGGGGGGGGCAGCGCCGGCGGGGGCGCGGGAACCGGGGCGGGGGGCGGCCCCCGCGCTGTGCGGGGCCGAGCGG
>JADKXX010010850.1:0-14066 GCA_017310255.1 Butorides virescens | reverse complement strand
CGGCCCCGCGGCCGCCCGGGCCCCCCGCGCTGCCCCTGCCCGCGGCTCCCGGCCCGGCGCCGGGCGCCCCGCGGAGCCGCTCGGGGGGGGCTCTGGCCGCCCGCCCCGGGTCAGCGATGCCCCCGCTCCCCGGGGCGGCCGGGGGTCCCGCAGGGTCCTGGGGGGGTCTCGGGGGGCAGCGGGATGGCGGTGCCGGAGCAGCCTGGCCCGCCGTGCACGGGCGGGGGGGTGGGAGAGAGCGGAGCCGGCCCCCGGCCCCGGGGGGCCTTTGCGCCCGCGTCCTGCCCAGGCGCGGTCCGGCCGTGCCGTGGGAAGGGACCCCCGCGCCGTGGGAAGGGACCCCCGAGCTGGCGGTGCCAGCCCTGCAGTGGGTTTTCCTGCTCAGGGTGCAGCTGATGCGGAGGGAGCAGGGACTCACCCCCCCCCCGCCCCGGGGCAGAAGCAGCATCCCAAGTGCCGAGGAGACAGAGAACGGTCTGGGGAAAAAAGCCCCTCTCCAAGGGGGACCCGAGCACAGCCTGGCCCCTGGGGCTTGGGGTTGGGTCCCCAGGGGGGTCGCCTGTCCCCGAACGAGCGGGAGCGATGTGCTGCGCAGGGCTGGGTGGTGCTGGGAGCCGGCTCGCAGGGCCCGCGGCCTCAGCCCCTGCTCGCAGCGGGTGCCCGTGGCTGGTTCTGGCCACGGCTCGAAGGTGTGGGTCCCTGGGAGGAGGTCGTGGAGGGCGGCTGGGCTGCCTAAGGAAAACGAGGAGAGGAGACCCGTGCAGGTGGGTGGCGAGGAGGGAGCAAGCCACCGCCGTGTGCTTGGTGGATGGGATGCAGCCGCTTCAGCTGCGCGTGGGCAGGTTGGGGTCAGACCCGTGGGGCGCGCCCTGCGGCGAGGAGCGGTGCGGGTGGCCGGGTAGGTCCCCTTGCCCCCGAGCCCTGGTGCTGGGAGCCGCTCTCGGGGGCACCCTGGGAGAGCACGGCTGCTGGCGGTGGCTCTGGGCTGGCTGGCTGTGCCGGGTCAGCAGCCCTTCGCCAGAGCCCTGCAGGGCCACTCCAGCCGGGTGGGCAAAGCCGGGGCTGGCAGGGCACTGGGAGCCGGGGCTCCGTGCCGGGAGCTGTGCCGTGCCGTCCCCGGCCGTGCCCTGCCTGCCGCCAGCCCTGGCCCCGCGCTGGCTGCTGCACTGGCCGAGCCAGGGCTGAGGTAAGTGCTGTAATTGTTTTCTCTGTGGCCCAAGATGAATAATTGAGAGGTCTTTGAGGAGAATTAATTAGCCCGTTTATTGGCAGTAAATGCTTTTCTCCAGATGATGAAATAGATCCTGAGCCACACATGGGGCAGGCAGATGCAGGTCGCTGAGGCTGCTCCGGAGCTCGCTGGTGCCAGGTCCGCGGGCCAGCCGTGCTGGTGCCCCGTGCCCGCCGCGGGGCAGGCGTGCTGGCGCCGGCTCCCACGGCCTCCCGGCAGTCCCACACGCCTGGAGCTCACTGCGCCCACGGCCAGCGCTTTGTGTGGGGAACCCGGCGTGGGTGGGAGCAGGGGGCACCGAGGGGCAGGCAGGATCCTGCCCCAGTCCTGCGCAGAAGCTCATTCCAGGCTGCTCTGCGCAGGGTGGACTGGCAAGTCCCTGTGGGACAGCCCCAGCCAGCCCTGGCAGAGCTCTGCCCCATGGCACGGCATGGCATGGCACAGCAGAGGGGGGGCCAGCCAGTGGCCCCAGGCAGGGGGGCAGGAGTGAGCCACGAAGCCCCTCGGCTGCCTGAAGCTGCCATCTGAGCAGTGCTGCCCTTCTGAGCCAGCCCTCAGTCACCCATTGCTGGCACCCTGCTGTCCCCATGTCCCCATCAGTTACTGGTGCCGCTGGGATGGTGGCAAGGAGGGCAGACCCTGGGGGCTGCAGCCTGGGAGCCCTCTGCCCCCCACCGAGCCCCTATGGCTCCCCGCTCCCTCCTGGCTCACAGCCCGTCCTGGGGGCTCCCTCCCCGTGCAGACCCTGCTGTGTCCCCTTGCGCCTCCTTCCTCATGGTTGCCAAGGTGGTGCCAACCTGGGGCTTGTGGCCTCCTCCTCCTCCCCTGGGCGTGAGGGGACGGGCCCTGCATGGCCAGAAATGCTTAAACAAGGATTTCCTTGTTGCTGCACGAGCTGTTTGCCTTGCTCCCAGGCCAGCCGTTAATGAGGTTTGGCAGGAGGCACTGGCAGCCCCAGCCATTGGATTTCTATAAATCAACCTGGTGCTAATGCGTGGGGCTGGCTGGGATGGAGCTGCTCAGCCTCGCTGCACAGGACCGCAGCCCGCGGGCGGCTCGGGGCTGGGATGGAGCTGCTCAGCCTCCCTGCATGGGACCACAGCCTGTGGGCTCGCCAGCGCCGCGTGCAGCGGAAGGGGGGGGGCGAGCGCACCCATCCCAGCCTGCGGGGCTGGGGTTGCCTCGGGACACAGAGGCACAAACGTCCCCCCGGTTTTGGGGCGGTTGGGTGAGCCGCTCTTGGGTTCAGGGGCAGGCTGGGCTCGGCAGCCGCAGCCTGGTGGGGGCCGTGGGAGCCCCTCTGGGAGAGGAGCGGCTCTGCCGGGAGTCGCAGGCTGCCCCCGGGTGCGGAGCATCCTGGCAGGATGGAGGGGGGCGGGGGCCGAGGGGCCGGGGCTGCTTCCCAGCAGGCAGGTTGGAGCGGCCCCTCCAGCTGCGTGTTTCCAGGAATGGCAGAAAGGGTGAAGCCAAACAAAGCAGCTTCCCGCAGCCCAGGCTGTGCCATGTCCTGATCCGTCCCCACAGCCCCCACCCCCAGGCCCGGAGAGGCTGCTGGGTGCTCAGCGCGATGGGGCGGGGGCGGCTTTGCCCCCCCTGCCTGCCCTGCCCCGGGGTGAGGGCTGCAGCTGCACCCCCACACGCCCCATGCCCCCACACGCCCCACGCCCCCGCACGCCCCACGCCCCCGCACGCCCCGCGCCCCCGCACGCCCCACGCCCCCCTGCCCTGGCAGCCTCGGGCATGCAAAGCAGGGCAGGCAAATCACCCAGCGCCCGGGGAAGCGCGGCTGCAGCTGTGGCCGGTGGCTACCACGCGGCAGCTGGCCCCTGCCAGGAAGCGGTGCCGCGGTGGCAGGGCCTGCACGTGGGCCCTTTGCGCCGAAGCTGCCGGCAGCGGATGCGCCCGGCCGGCGCTGGCGCGGGGGGGCTGCCGAGGCCGCGTGTCCCGTGACCCCCACGTGGCGCCGGGCTGCCCTGCCGGGGGCGGCCGCCCCTGCCCCGCCGGGGACGCCGGCCGTGCGTGGCCGTGCCGGGGCACCTGGAGGAGCGTTCCCTCGGGAAGGGCCTCCTGGGAACGGGCGCTCGCGCGTTTTGCCGCCGGCGGCCCTGTGTCCAGGAAAGGAGGTGACGGGAAGCGGGACCTGTTATCTCTGCTTTCCCACAGCCCTGCGCTCGCCCGGCCAGCGTGGGCCCTGTGGGGCTGCGGGCAGCTGGCCGCTCGCCCCCCCACCTGCGGGAGGGCTTGTTTGGGGAACTGGCACGGCCGGTGTCCCCCCCACGCCGCGCTCGCTGCGGCCGCAGCCCGGGCTGGGGCTCACGTTCGCTCGCAGGGGCTCCTGCTGGCTTTGTGCGCCCGGTGGGTTTGTCTGAGCCCCCTCACCCCTCCCGCATGGCGGCCACCACGTCCCCCTCCTCTGGCCCCCAGGGCTGGCCCCGGCGAGCCGGCAGAGCCGGTGGCAGAGGGCGGTGGGGGCCGGCTGGGCGGCGCGGGCTGCAGGGCTGGGCTCAGCTCTGCCCTGGCCGCGGGGATCGCTGGGGCTGGGGCTCTGGGGAGGCCGTCGCGGGGGGACGTGGGGTGCGCCCGCGCAGGCGGGGGCTGCAGGGGGACGCTGGTGGCAGCGGGGCCACGCTGTGCGTGTGGCCGGAGCAGACGCCGCGTCCTGGTGTGGGGCAGGGGCAGCCGCGGCTCCAGCAGCCCCCTTCGCCGCGGCCAGGGCCGGGCCAGTCCCAAAGGTGACGTTTCAGTTCCTGCTCTGAGTGCGCTTCCCCCCTCAGCGAGAACCCCCTCTGCTCCCGCTCGGAATGAGTTTCTGCAGCCGGTGGAAACCGAGAGAAACCCCAGCCCCGGCCCCCTCCCCGCCTCCCTCCCAGCCCTAGTCTGGCCCCGGGGCTGCAGCAGCCCATGCCGGGGCACCCCCGGGCCACCGGTGTCCCCCCAGGCAAGCAGTGTCCCCCTGCAGTGACCCCGCAGCACCAGGACGGCGGCAGGGGCGGCGGGCGGGGGTCTGCCGGGAGCTGCCCCTCTGCCTGTGGCCGCACGCCTCCGCCCGGCTGGCGTACCCCGTTCCGCTCCCGACGGTCTGGGGTGCGCCCAGCGCTAACGGGGGTGGGACGTGCCCTGCCAGGGCGCTGCCGCTGAGGCGCTGCGCCCGCTGCGGCCGGGACCCGCCGCTTCCCCTCCCTCGGCACCTGCTTGTGGGTGCGAGCGCAGCTGGGGGCTCCGAACCGCAGCCAACCGCCGCGGCGACGGCCACGGCCACGGCCACGGGGTGCTGAGCCCAGGCGGCACCGGGGAGCCCACGGCCCCACAGGGACCGGCTTACGGCTGGGGCAGCCGTGCGGGGCAGCGGGGTGCGCAGCCCTGCGGCGGGGGCTCCTGTGCCGCGCTGGGAGGCCATGCTCATCCTGGCGCCCTCCCCGGCGCCAGCGGCTCCCGGGGCCCCGCTCCTCACTGCGGGTGGCGAGGCTGGGGCCAGGTGGGAGGCTGTCCAAGGAGGAGGCACCCACACGGCCGGGAGGGCACGGTGGCCACGGGGCGGCCATGGCGGCCACGGCCCTCGCTGGCCGTGTTGAAATTCCACGCTCTTACAGAAAAGCCCCCGGGCAGAATTCCTGACAGGGGTGATTCATCCCCAGCTGGAAGAGATGACTTTGCCTCTCCAGTAAACCCTCTTCAGCCCAGCAGACGAAAGGGCCAGCGAGTGCCGCCGAGCCCTCGCCACCACCAGCGCCCGCGGTGGGGTGACGGGGCCGCCCTGAGCCCCGCGGGCAGCGCTGGCTGTGCCGGGCGAGCCGGGGGGGCTGGGGGCCGCGGGGGCTGGGAGCTGCTGGGCGGCGGAGCGGTGGGCGCCAAGTGCGGAATTGCTTCCCCGGCTCCCGTCCCCCCTGCCCTGCCTGCCACCGGAGCCCAGCGCGGGCCACTGCCTCGCCCAGGCGCTGCGGGGGGACGTCCCTGCCGCCGAGGGCACACGGGACGGACCTTTCCTGGAAGGGTGTGCGAGGGCAGCCCGGCGGCAGGGTTCCCGACAGCAGCTCTGGTTTTAATAACAGCAAATCGATGGATGCCCGATCCCGGCAGAGCAAGCTCCCGCGCCGGTGGCTTCCCTGCAGGGCGGAAGCGGCCAGGATGGGACCCCCGGCCCCCACCTGCGTTTCCCAGCGCCGATGGCCCACGCCTGCCGGCCCTGCCTGCTGCGCCCGCCCCGGCACGCTGCCGGCACCCCGGCCCTGCCTGGCTGCACCCTGCGGGGAGGGGATGGGGGGGCTCAGGGGTCCCCACTGCCCCTGCCCAGCCCCGGGCTGTGCTCGTACCGGTGCAGGTGCTGGTGCCGGGGATGCTCCCGGGCTGGGCATTCCCAGCTGCTCCCGCCTGCCCGCCTCCCCCAGCCCCGTGCCGTGATTCACCCCCCCTTCCCCGCGGGGCTTGCACAAACCTCCCTGCTCTCTTTGTGCTTGTTTTGAGAACAGATTAGTCATGGCCCTTAGCTGGCTTCCAGCAAACTGCACAACAGCACCATGGAAAAACGAGAACAGTGAAGTGATGACTCAGCAGGGCTCACGCTCCCATCCCTTGGGTGCCAACTGTCCGTCCCCCCCCCCCCAGCTCCCACACGGCCCCGGGCACTGGTGGGACCACCCTGCAGCTGGGCCAGGGCGGGCGGGTGATGCGGGGAAGCAGAGCCCGGGGGCAGCGCCTGCCTGGAAGCAGCCAGGGGCGAGCAGGGGCGGGGGAGATGCTGGCTGGGTCGGGTGCTGGGTCCCCGGGGGTGACGGCCCCTCGAGCGCAGGCTCTGCCACGTCCCTGAGCGAGCGGGGGGTCCCCTCCACCCTGCTGGCATCTCGCTGCCCCAAGCCCTCCCTGCCGCTGGCCGGTCAGAGCATCCTGCTGCCGGCAGCTCCAGCCCAGGGCTGCCGTGGCACGGAGAGGCTGCCGGGCCCCCGCCGGGCGGCAGCTCGACTCCCCGGAGCCACGGGGCTGGCGATCCCCGGTCCTGCCAGGCTTGGCAGTGCCGGGCATCGGGGCCCTCCTGGCTGGCACCTGCACACTGGGGCTGTGCCAGCGACAGGAGCGCCGGGGCGGGCCCCTACCATACCTTGCCCTTTATTGCCCTGCCTTGGCTGGCTGCCCAGTGGCACGGTGTGCGTCCAAGTCTCCGTGCCAGGTGGCTTATCGTGGTCCCATGGCGCTGGACACCAACTGGCGTTGGCTGCCAAGGATGAACAATGTAATTGCTGGAATTACAGTAAAGTGCTCCCATTCCCACTCGTTAAATGCTGAGACAGGGCCCCTGGGTCCTTCTAGGGAACATCTGCTCCAGCTGTGCCCTCTGCCAGCCGCAGGTCCCGTCCTTGCCCGGCGCAGCGCCGCCTCCAACCATTGCCCCCAGTGCGGCTGCGGCAGGCTGGAGCTGCTCTCCGCTGATGGGGCCCGGGAGACGCGGGGCAGGCACAGCCCGCCAGGCTCGGGGGGACCTTTGGGCCTCCCTGGCATCGTGCACCGGTGGGGGGGGACGGGGAGCAGCAGCACCAGCCCTGCGGATGCAGGGTCCCGTGCCTGGGAGCCCCATCCCCAGCTGCGTGTGTGGCATCGCCGCTGCCTGCCCCTGCGCCGGGGCCGAGGCCAGGGCTGATGCGCGGCCAAGGGATGCTCCAGGGCTGAGGTTTGGCACCTGCCCACGGCTGCTCTGCCAGGGTCATCCCAGGACTCCGCACTGCGCTGGGCAAACACGCCCAAGGCGGCTGGCAGCCGTCTGCCCAGCGCACCCGCGGGGACCTCCCGTGCCATGCCCATGGCGTGCCCGTGCCCGGCAGTGACGGCAGCCACGGGCAGGCGCCTCACCCCTCCCCGCGAATGCAGGTGCAAGGGCAGCAGGGGCTCGGGCCGGGGTCACCGGCCAGGGAGCAGGAGAGGGCTGACCCCGGGGAGGGCGCGGGATGGGGTCTGCCCGTGTGCCGGCACCCTCAGCGCCCCCCAGGCACGTCCCTGCCGGGGACAGTGCAGGCAGCGCTTGGTGGCAGGACCCTCTGGCCCTGGCGCAGGGCTGGGGCTGCAGGATGTGGCCCACCGCCGTCCGCCCCCCCCGGCACCCCCGGCACCGCCGGTGCTGGGCTGCTGCTCCCTCCGCCTTGGCCGTGTCCCCCGCCCCGGGGGGGGGGGGGGGGCCCTGTGGCTGCCATTGCCACAGCAACGCGGCTTTGTTTGAAACCTTCCTCTGAAATATCAAGACTTTCTTCGGGCTCCAGCTGCCGCTGCTGGGATGAAAACTTCCTCCCAGGCTGTGGAAATGCACTGGGGGGGGGTTTCCACTCCGAACATCCGCCTCCGTGTGGGCAGCCAGAGCTCTGCTGGCCGGTGGTCCTAGGGCGCAGGGGGAGCCCCGGGCAGGCGCTGGAGGGGGCAGGGGCAGGCAGGGGCTGGGGGCGGCGGGAGAAGCTGCCACACGGACGGAAGGGTCTGCGTCTCTCGATGCTTGGGCGGTGCTGGCTGGCGGGGGAGCAGGACCCCCGGCCCGGCTGGCGGGGAGGGGGGAGCAGGAGCTGGTGGATGTGGCTGCTGGGGTGGGGGCGGCTGGGGCAGCGCGGCCCCGCATGGCGCTGCTGATGGAAGGAGTGAGGAATCCGCCGCTGCTGGCTCCCTCCGAGCTGGCTGTGGGTCTGGCTGGGGAAGCAGCAACAGAGAGGGGTTTCCATGGGGATGTACACAGGCCTCCAGGCTCATCCGCATCCCGAAATACACCCTGGCCTGGGAAGGGGGGTCCCGCTGCCACCCCGCGCTCCCCGCCTGCCCCCAGCCCTGCCTGCGCCGGGATGAGCCGGGGGCCAAGCCAGGCGTGCAACGGAGGGCTCGGGGTGGCCCCGTGGCTGCCGAGGCTCTGCCTGCCCCGTGCCAGCAATGGGACGGGTTATCGCCGGCCGAGCCCCTGCCGGCACCAGGGACCTTGTGCCACATCCCTGGAGGGGCTGCTGTGGGAGCAGGGGGGGTCTTGCAGGCCCGGGGGACATCGAGCGGCTGGGCGGCGCAGCCCCGCTCCTCCTCCGGCGCAGGCGGCCATCGCCCGACCCGCGCCCGCAGCCGGGGCGGCCAGCGCCGGCGCCAGGCTGTGCCACAGAGCCTGGGCTCGTGCTTCCCGGTACCGCGCCGGGGAGTAGCTGTGGTGTCCCTGTTCCCAACCGTCCCCGCGGCCCCGGCCCGCGGAGGAATTGCCATGTAAGGAGCAGGTGGTGCCGTTTACAGTAAGTCCCCGGCTGCTGCACAGCCCTTTCCTGCATCCTACTGGGAAATGCGGCGGTGGATGTGGGAATGTCCTGGCGCTGCGGCGCTGGGGCGGGAGGAAGTGCGCGAGGGGTGTGCCGCGAGGTCGGGGGGTTCGCAGCGAGCTCCCCGCCTGGCCCTGCCACCCCAGCGGCCGCCGCCACCGCCACTGCCACCTCCCTCGGGGTGACTGCCGCGTCCCAGCCGCAAGGACGGGAGAGGCTGGCGGGCGACCGGCCCCTTGGATGACGGCCCAGGGGGAGATCCCTAGGGTGCCCCATGCAGTGGGGGGGCCTCCTTCCCTCCGTGGGTCCTGCCCAGCCCCATGGCTGGCCTGTCCCATGGGGCGCTCTCGGCCAGGCCGGCACGGGGCTGGCGCCTGCGCGGCATCTGCCCTGCCTGCGCATCCCGCCCGGGGAGAGCCAGCGCGGCCCCGGCGGGACAGCGGCGCCCCAGGCAGGAAGGTCCCCTCCTGGCACCGCCACTGCTCCCGCAAAGGGACGGGGCTGCTCTCCATGCACTGGCGGCCAGGGGCAGGCTGGGGTGCCCCCCTGGGTCTGTCCCGCTCCCCAGTGATGGCCTCTGGCTGTGCCCAGCCAGGCTTCACGCTGTGACTGGGGGTCCCCACGGCAGAGTGGTGGTGCCTGGCCCCTGCACTGGGGGTCCCCACGGCAGAGCGACGGTGCCTGGTCCCTGCACTGGGGGTCCCCATGGCAGAGTGGTGGTGCCTGGTCCCTGCACTGGGGGTCCCCATGGCAGAGCAGCGGTGCCTGGCCGAGCCCCCCGGTCGCCACGCTGCCTGCCCTGCTGGGGGCTGCTGCCTGCAGCAATCGCAGGCTGCAGTTGTTTCCTGTTTTTGGATCTGCAGATGCTGGTATGCACCAGAGCAGGTTTCCTGCACCCCCTGACCCTGCAGGGTTTGGGTTCGCCATCCTGGTGGACACTTCCTTCTCGTGCCAGTAACAAGCTGGCGGTGTGGTGGGAAGCATCGGCGGCTGCCTCGTGGGGAGGCCAGGCTGGGGCGGGGTGGGGGCTCCCAGGGGCAGCTGCCTGTCCCTGCCCAGCCACCCTCCTGCGCCCCGGCACCTCGGCAGGCTCTCGCGTGGCCCTGCTCACTCCTGCTGTGCTCTGCATGGCCACCGTCGCAGCCTGGCGGAGGTGGTGGCACTGGGGACAGACTGTGCTTACAGCTGCAGTGAGTTCTGCTCGTTCTCAGCCCGTGGCTCCCACGCTGCCTGGAGAGGCGCGCGAGCCAGAAGTCCCCCGAGCCAGGAGGTGGCTGGGAACGGGCCGGGCCCCGCAGCCCCGTGCCGCAGGCTGGCCTGGTGCCCGGCCACGGGAGACGTGGGGTGGGGGGAGCCGCAGGACCGCAGCGTCCCAGCCCCGCTCCTGTGCCCCCGCGCTCGTGCCCCGTTTCCTGTCCGGCTCCCGGCACCGCCACGCAGCGCCGGGGTCTGATCACCACCGAGAACGCCGTCCCCATCCAGGAAGCCTCTGCGGGGGTGAGCTCAGCTGGCCCCGGCCCCAGCCGCGGGGCAGAGGGGAACTGGCTGCCTGTGACATGCTTGATCGGCCGCTTACGAAACCTGGGGCCAAGTCCGCTCGGCTTTTCTGGGGAAGGCGAGAGGTTTGTGAAACGTTCGGCAGGGATTTGCCCGGCGGCCACCGCGTCACCGCTGCCGCGAGGTTGGGTTTATTCCAAGAAACCCACGGGGCTGGCGGAGCTTCCCGGACTCTCGACTCAGCAGTGGGTTGCAGCACCGAGGCGGCCTGGGCAGGAGGGGAGAGGCCCCCGAACGGCAGAGCGGGCGCCCGGGGCCCTTCTGGGAAGCGGCAAAGCCGGGGCCATTCCCGCAGGGATGGGAGGGCTGGGGTCTGGCCGCTGCGGGCAGCCCAGCCACCGCCCCGCAGGGCGGCTTCCCTGCTCTGCCCTGCCACGGATGGGGGGCGCCGGGGGTGCTCAGCTCCCCCGGGGCCCTGGTTCCCCATCCCGTTCTGCCCGAAAGCCACGGTGCTCCAGGTCCCTCCCCAGGCGCTGCGAGCGCCGCAGGGGCGATGGTCCCGGCTGGCCGGGGGCTGCTCTGCCCCTCAGCCCGGCTCCCACCCGCTCCCCGGCGCGGGGCTGGGAGTCACCGGTGCTGCCGGGATCCCTGACGTGGGGATGTGCCTCGGCAGGGCCTGGCGGGCGGCCACCCGTGCGCATGGACATTCCTCGCATAGCTCCGGCGGGTGCCCGGGCAGGCTGCGCCGCGCTTCCTGGCAGCCCGGGAGCCACGGCCCCGGAGAGCAGCACCAAAATAGTCGCTGGGACGGCGCCGTGCCTGCGGCCCAAGTGGGCGCACTCGCCGTCCCTCTGCTCCGGGGCGATTCCTAAGGGAAGCCTTCTCCCAGCGGCTGGGGTTCCCCGAGCGGGAGCGCGGTGCCCGATGCCTGGCGCGATGCCCGCGGTGCGGGGCTGGGGGTGCTGCGGGGGGCGCGGGGGTGCTGGCGGGGCTGCGAAGCACAGGGTGCCCGGGCACAGCCTGCTCCTCGCTGCCGGGGGCTCGGTGGGGGGCTGGCCCCCTCCCACAGGTTTCCCCCACGCCCCCCGGGCGCGGGTCTCCGGCCAGGCGCCGCGCTCCCCCCCGGCCAGCCGGAGCTGCCGGTTTATTCCCACGCCTGGTTCACACCCTCACGGCCGCTGCCTCTGTGGGAGGCAAGAGCGGGGGGCCGGGCGCCCCTGGGGGCTGGGAGACGCCCCAGGGAAACCCTCGCCCTCCTCCTCCTCTCGCACCCTTCCTCGGGCATCTGCTCTGGGCCAGGCTGGGGTCTGGCGGGTGGGGGTCTGCACAGGACAGCCCCCGTGGCTCGGGGGGGACGACGCAGCTCCTAGCTCTGTGCCGTGAGGGTGAGCAGGACCTCGGCCTCCCTGCCGGACCCCCTCCGCCTTCCTGGTCACCCCCCCACGCCTGAGCCCGCCACGCTCACAGCGGAAGCACCACAAACCCTTCCCTAACCCCGCGCCTCTCGGTGCCCTGCTCCCGCAGCTCTTCACCCGTCCTGCTCCGCCTCCACCTTCCCCTCCCGAAACCGGGCTGGGAGCAGGCTGGGTGTCAGGATGGCCTCGCCGTGGCGCGCGGCACGAGCGCTGCCGAGCGGGGCTGCGCTTGGGGCTGTGCCACGGGCCAGCCTTGGCCACCGGCTCAGCTCCTGCGTGCCCGGGGCAACGGGCCACGTCCCGCGGTCCAGGGACAGTTCAGGGCTGCACCACGTGCCCGGGGCTGGGAGCGGGTCCTGTCCCCACAGTGCCTCGCGGCTTGGCCCGGCCGGCAGGGCGACGTCGCGGGGCTCAGGCGTACCCGGGCGCCGGGGCAGCACTTACGCACGCCGGGCTGTGAGTCACCGCGGCGGGATCACCCCGGCGTGGAGCGCGGCTCCAGGAAGCCAGCGCTTACGTGGTGTAAACACCATCCCGGCATCGCGGCGAGAGCAGCGGCCGGGGAGGGGCGTGCGTCATGCTGGGGGGCCCGAGCGGCCTTGGGGGTGCAGGGGAGACAACAAACCAGATCGGGGGGGGGTGTGTTTCATTAAAAAATAGTGCTCTTTATTATAAATTATGGAAACGTTTCCTTTCTGAATATAAATATAAATATGTGCAAAGTTTCATCTGAGTTTTGTTTTGGTTGAATTTTCAAGCATGGTTTTGCTCAGCCCTCGAGGCTGGAGGTGAAGATGGAATCTTTATAAAAGACAGTGATTCACGTTGGCCTGTAAACATCCCTTCGGTTTAAAAAAAAAAAAAAAAAAAAAAAAGAAAAGACAGAAAACCCCAACCGCTTCTCCAGGCGGACACAGAAAAGCGCCTGCGAGACGACGCGCTCCAGGGGATCCTCTCACTGCGTTCTCCCGGGAATCGGTGCCCCCGCGGAGCAGCGTGGCCAGGGTCTGCGGGGAGCGGCCGGGCGGAGGTGGGGTGCGACACTCGGGAGTAATGGTCCAGCGGCAGCACCGGGTCCCCGGGGTGCTCCTGGCGGGCGTGCGGGACTCTCAGCGGCGTCAGGACACGCTGCTTCCCCTCCGGCTTCACGGCCCGTCGCCAGGACCGTTACCACGCGGTGTCACCAAACGATGTGCAGTAACCCAGACCACAGGGCAGGGAGAATATTAAGGCTTAGTCCCCCGGAAAACAGCAACGAGGGGAAAAAGGCAGCGACCTCCAAGTCTGGGGCCCGGTGTGGAAGGAGCTTCCACCCACAAGGAGGCAGCAAGAGGTAAAGTACAGTACGGGCAAAAAACACTTTCCCCTTAAAACCGAGGAAAAGCGATCAGGCACTAGCTGGACTCCAGTGCTTTCCGTTCCCTGGGGGTGGCAGAAGGGGGCTCTTGCCAGGACGCCCCCAGGTGTGGTCCTGCTGCAGCAGCGGAGATGCAGCTGCCGGGGCGCGCGTCCCCCCGTGCCGCAGGTGCCGTCCTGGCTGCCCAAGCCCCCCGAGGCTTTGCCGACGGGCTCTCCCCAGCCGGGACGGGGAGGGCACACTGTAACATCCACAGTCCGACCGGAGCAGTCTCCTTCCCCGCGCAGAGGGGGTGTCGCGCTTCCTCGGGGGCTCCCCCCAGCACCAAGGGCGCCAGGCTGCGCTGGCCACAGCCCCGGGCCCACCGCGGCTCGCCCCAGTCCCCCTCCTCTCCTTCCCAGCGGCAGAGGCTTGGCGTGCCCTGTGAGTCCCCGCACCGGTGGGGCGTTGTGCCTGTCCCCTGCTCTTGTGCTTGTAGCGTGTAACCTCGCTCCGCCGGCCCCTTAGAGGGGGGCATCGTACTGGTCCAGGAACTCCTTGATGGGAGCCGGCAGCTGAGTCATCTTCTCGTAGGAGTCCAGGTGCCCGTTGACGGTCTTGCGGCAGAGGTGCTGCAGGGTGGAGACGCTGGAGGAGAGCGGGCGGCTCAGCACCAAGGGGATCTTCTCGCCGCCCGAGTAGATGTAGTAGGTGCGCTTGGGGTGCAGGGCCCCCCCCGGCTGCTCGGGGACGGCGCAGGGCGCGGGCGGCATGTAGTGATGCACCAGCTTGAGCACGCAGTCGAAGCGGGGCACGGGCTGGCTGCTGCGGGGGTCGCTCTGCAGGGAGAAGCTGCCGCCCTCGCACTGGATGCGCAGGTTCTTGGTGCCCGACTCCGTCTTGACGCTGAGGGTGAAGAAGTGCCGCTGGTCCGAGCTGTCCCTGATGAGGAAGGTGCCGGCCGGCTCGGCGCTCAGCAGCAGGTTGGCCTCGCCGCCCGTCACTGTGCTCCAGTAGAAGCCGCTCTCCTGCAGCTTGCGCACGGTGTTCACCACCAGCTGGTACTCGCTCTTGGAGCTGAACGTCTTGAGGCGCAGGCTGGTGTCGAGGGGGTGGCTCATCCCGGCGGCGGGGAACTTGCTGTGGGTGACCATGGCGCAGGGAGCCAGCTTTGCGTGCTCGGGGTGCTGCTGCCGGGAGCAGCGGCTGCTACACCATCACCTGCGGCGAGACGGCACTGAGCCACGGCACCCGCGGTCCTCGGCTCTCGGCGCTCCCTCCCCGGGGGCCCCGGCATCCCCGGTCCTTGGCTACCGCCCTCCTGGGGCCCC